>JAODPA010106705.1:12391-49484 GCA_025585075.1 Nepenthes mirabilis
AATTAGAGCTGTAATTTAGGAAGAAAAATAATTATAATATGATATATTTAGAGAAAGATATATTCTATTTCATGACAAGATGCTCTCAGTTGAGCAACATTCAGATCAATTTGACAATACCTAGAAGTTAAAATACTAGGTTGTGTTTGTCTTATCAGTGAATGTTTTCCTTATTGTGCTTTGAAGCATGTTCACAATAGCTTCGGTGAATTATGAAAGGATGCATGCCCAACGTCCAGTTCCTGTGACATGATTGAACATGCACTTGTCTCCCTCCATTGCATATATCTTCCTATTGTTTGATACAGTTCATCCATCACACAGATAAATCTCTGTTTTTTGATCACTAATGGATCCATAGTGGCTAAATGAATTTTCTATTATGATTTTTGCCCAACTTTATTTTTCTCGGAATAGAAAAAAGCATAGAAAGGGGCTACCAGTTTGTTGCAATAGCCTCTGGGGGTTACTGTTAGAGTCTCCATTGGTGGGGAAACAAAGCCAATGCCTGGATGTGCCTAGACAAATGGTTCCTACCTTTGGGGCCTAGCCACTGGGACCATGACCATGACTTTTGGCCCTTCCACCTTATTTCAGCCATAGATTGATGCCTGTCCGCTGCAGGTTTGGTGGAAGGAAGCCTGTGGTGAAGATCATTAACATGAATGTTGCCCCTTAGTAGACTCGAGTACTTAGCCTCACCTTCAACTGAAAAAACACGGTAGTGAGTTTTGCCACTAAACAACACCCTCAGGTGTTTATATTTCACCTGACTACTGAATACATTTTTTGTTGACGTGCCATATATTTATCCCCAGAAGTTCCATGGAGTTACTATCATACTAAGCTTCAATTCATCTTTCTTTCTAACTTCTTAACGCGATAATGTCATCATTAAGTTATATTAAGAAGTGTCTTCATGTAAGACTTTGTGAACCATCTGGCTCTCATGGACCAGTGGAGGTGGTCAGGGTGTAGGTGGTTAGAGAGTGACGTGTCATGGCCGGAGCTTGCCGACCGTTAACACCTCTACTCTCAGAATGACAACACCTCTACCCTCAGAATGATTGTGGAGGCCAGAGTTGTCATAGGCCTGTGACTAGCAATGGGGCTTGAGACGTCAATAATCAATAGTGGCAGCTCATGGTGTCATCATCTGGTACATGATTATCGGTGGCCAGTGGGCCAAGGTCAGGCATGCCATCCGGAGATATTAGTGGCAACACAAGGCGTCATCGGGCAGTGAATGGCAAAGGGTTGGGGTGTCATGTGCTGGTAATGGGATCATCTTTGAGTAAAAACTTTCATTAATTACTGTTGGTAGTTAACAGTGAATAGTGACTGAGCTCTAGAAATGACTTCCGATTTTCAAGATAGGAAGTCATTTTCCAGAGTTTAAGCTTATTTTTCTGTTGATCGTGAAAATATCTTTCGTTGATTTTTTTTTTCTCTATACATGCCAAACATCAGAAAATGTAGAAAAATATTTTTCATTGTGCATCAAATGCCAAAAAATGAGGAAAACATTTCTCAGCAAGCAGACAGTGCCTAAGTTTTTTCTTGAAATTTAGGAGGTCTTATTTTGTGTTGAAGCATATTGGTGAAACTTCAAGAAGTTTGTAAATATTAGCAGGCGTTGAAATTTGAGGAACTGAAACATAACACTTGCATCCAAAATTTAAGTGCTGACATTTAAGAAATGATGTGTTGAAAACTAATAGTGCTTGAAACTCAAGTGCTGAAATTATTTAGTGTCAAATTTTAAAAAGAAAAGAACATTGGAGTGCTGAAATTTCATTACATGCTTGTGTCTAATCAAATAAACTAATACTAATTATTTGGCAATATGATCACCAATATGCAAATGTATAACATATAACATTGTAGCTGTGGAGTCCACACTGTGGACTAATAGGCTTTATTAAAATGAGAATAGGAATAAAAGTATTAATGCTTCCTTTGTTTTTCCCTGGCATTCAACATTCCTGTCTGTCCTGATTACGTAGTTGTGGATTGAACTTGTTCACTTAAAGAAGCTCTCTCACTGTTTCATGTTCTATGCTAGCCTATGCTCCATGCCATTCCAATTTGAGGATATTAATGTATGCTCAGGTCACCATTTATATCTGCAGCTGATTTGAATATAGATAAAGGGGCAGATTTCTACTGACTCTGTTATAGATTAAAGGATCATTGAAATCCAGTCTTGTGGAGGCACTGCAGTTTTGAAGACTGTGTATCAAATTTCCCATGTAAATAGGTTTCAAGTAGCTGAGTAAATAGGACTCTGAAGCTGAGTAAATAGGCACTTAGAAGCTGAATTGTTTTGCTATAGTAGTGAGTAAATTCCTATATTTTATGTCAATTTCTGTTGAGAGTAACTATGTAAAAGGATATAAATGCTCAGGTAATTGAACAATGTGCTATACAAGGCCTTGCCTAGACAACGTTCTTATTTTGTATTCATACTTCTGTATTCGTGAAAATCTATGTTTGCAATAGCATTGAAAAAGTGATATGATATTTTCATTGTTTTAAACTTTATATGAAAATGTTTATCCAATTTTTTGTGCCATTTAAACTAGAATTGAATCATCTGAGGCGCAAGTGCTTAAAGTTTCTGTATGATGCTTTTCAGATGAAGGAAACTGCTACACATAATTTTCAGCGGATATGTGAAGCATACGAGATCTTATGTGATGAGAATAAAAGACAGATATATGATATATATGGCATGGAAGGTTTAACTTCTGGGTTGGAACTGGGACCAAAACTAAGTAAAGCGGAAGAGATCAGGGAAGAACTTGAAAGGCTACGGCGTAGGAAAGAAGAAGAAAAGTTCTCAGCCCATGTTCGACCTACTGGGTCAATTCTGGCCACATTGTCATTACCACAGTTTTTGAATGGTGATGGCATCATGAAAGGGTATGGATAACTTATATTTTTGTTTTTATACCTCTATCTGTGTCTTTTTCCTGTGAGATCTCCTTGAAGAACACTGCTTACAGGATTCTGATTATGAAGTATTATGTGTATATATGGGATAAGCTTTTCAACTAGGATTCTGAGATAAAATTTGCTACTTTACAAGCATAGTTTGCAGGATGCATGTGATTTTCAAACTAAAAGCATCCCTGGTTTAAGTATGCCCTATTAACAGGAAAATGTGGATGACACCAACCTCCCTGGAGATTTCGTTCAATTTGGTCAGAATATGTGCATTGGGAAAAACTTGTGGAGTGTTGATATTAAATAAACATGTGTCTGGATATTAAATCTATCAGTAGATCCCTTTGTGAATCAACGTGGAGAAACACCTCAACTGAAAATACTTGTAGAAGGATGGTTCACATCACTGCCAAATCTTTAATGATTACAACGACATTACAAATATCACATTATTGTCTGCTTGATATGAACATGAAAATAAACTTTTTAAGTTTCTATTTAGTGTCACAGTGCTTGAACTAGCCATGTGTAGAAAGCAAAACATGAAATCCAAATCTAATCTCTCTCACAAACTATTATAGCTTATATTCAGCAGAAGTCTGTCAAAATCACATCAATTGGATGTGCTTCATTATGTGGAGTTCTTATCCACCTGGTTCACAAATTTTCCCTACGTATTTCAGATTATGGGTGTGTGAGAATCTTTTTGTTTATCTGTTTTTATAGATATTTTGTTGCGTTAAAATGATTATCAGAGAGAAGGTGGCTCTAGGGCTATGGATTATGGATTGATCTACACACACTGCTCCAACCAATGCAACAGGCCAGAGATGGGATATCTCTTCCCTGCTAGGAATCACTGCTTGGCGACTGTGTAATTGTTATTTTCATGAATATTATCTAATTAGCTGGAAAAGAGAACGGACGGACTATTTTGGTGCCATGGAAAACAGGCTTTTGCATAATGTGTCTGGTGAGAGGTCAAAAATGAGTTGGATTAAGGAGTAGGAAATTTTTGTAGTGAATGTAGCTATAGATTCTAAGCTGATTTCACAAGAGTTAAGAGGATGTTGCTATAGCTTGATGTCAATTGTTGTCTTTGAAGACTCTGGTGATAGGTTCCTGATGAACTCCTAGAAATAGGATATGGTTAATGATGACCTTTCCAAAGTGTTTCATGAGTTTTATGCTTATAATATATAGTAATAGTTGCATGAAATCTTTTTTCATTGATTTGGCTCTTGAGAATGATTCCAGTTCTAAGTTAAAATATATTAGGCTAATTAACATGGTGAGTAGTGTAAGATCATAGAGGCGCTTTTGCAGAACTGCATAAGAAGGGTGTGTTACTAAAGAAAGACAGAATTGTTTTGCACCCGGATTAAAAGATGGACGCCTTTAAGTCTAAATTTTCTTCACTATCTCGGCTATAGACTAGCTACACAAGATCAATCTATCTTTAGAGAGATTTACCGTACCAAATCGGTGGAGCAACCCTTGGATGAATTTTTAACGTGTTTGGAGAGCTTGTTGATAATTTAGGTGATTAGAGAATAGCCGTAGGAATGTCTCAAGGCAGTGGCCCAGGTGCCCGCCCCTTGGTCAAAGGGTCTGCTATCATCATCTCCTTTACTAGACTACCAGTGCTGCTTTATTTATGGTAAAATCACATGATTGTGATTATTAAAGAGTTAGGATTGAACCTACGACCTCCGGTCTCCCTAAATGAAGCACACCATTCTTGAAGGAATTGTACGCGACATTCTTGCGTCATATGACTCTGCTTGCCATGCTTAATTTTCCTTTTCTGCCAAATCCTTGACATACTTGCTTTTTTGGAATGCCAAGGCTGATACTGACAGACTGCTTGTGATGGTTGATCAAGCATAGCCCTCAACCAGCCTCGAAAAATCTTTGTATAACTTATTTAATTTCTCAATAAAGAAAAATATGACCAATACTAGTTCGAATATTGTTTCCATGAAGATAATAGCGAACACATTTTTATTTGCAGTTTGTTTTTATTACGCATTGAACCTTACCTTAGGTGCTGAGTGGTGTCTTGAGCCAATTTCGAGTACCAAGCGTTACGGCGCTGAAATAACCTATGCCATACTCCCAGAAAAACACGACTGTTGAATCGTGTATTGATTTGGTGTCTCGTGACACATCTGTTTCTCATTTCCAGTATGAAATAATACCATGGTTTATTTCCTTGATGTTTGGGATTTTTTCCACTGTCATACCTTTAGATTTTTCTGTGGGAGTCAGGTGTGAAAATTTGTTTTAGGATACTAGTTAACTTGGTGGTACCAGTTTAAAGCCTGAGGACCTTTCTGTGTCTGCTCATGTTGCACGGGTGTCACTTAGAAGTGGCAGCTGACATGTGTAGTTCAGTAGGGGATAAATCAGCTGGAGTCCCCCTAGGACCCCTAGTTGCAAAAGTTGCTAAGAGACATGTTGACGGAAGGGTGCTGCTCCCCTTTTATTTGTTTCTTTTCAGCGAATTCTCTTTGGGATGACTGCAAGTGTCAAGCAATAAAAGAGGGATGTCCTTTGTCTAATATAGGTTAAAGTAGGGGAAACCTCCAACTTACGTAACTGAGTGTCCAAATAAATAAAAAAATATTGGCTGATATGTATCGGTATTAGGCTTCTTGATACTTATGTTTTTCAATATCGTGACAGTATCGTGATATATTATTTTCTGGCAATATAATGTAATATATTGGCCAAATTTAAAATATTTCCTAATGTATTACATGTTTGGCCGATATATCGGTCGATACGACCAAAATATTGACTTATTCAATCTTGTTAGCTTACGATTTAGAAAAATTTTTCCTTTTGATTTGTTTAATACCGATATGTATTATCTAATATGTTCGATATAAATATGAACGCAATCGATACTGATTTTGATATCGATACTGATATTTTCATCCATTGCCATGATTTTATGATGTGAATATTTGGAGTTTATTTCTCTTGTAAAATTAGGCATAAAATTTGTGTCAACATCTGAATCTCTTTTTAGGTCAGGTATTGCCTGGTATGCTCCTTTTTGTTGCTTTTTTTTTCTTTTTGTCTTGACTGCCTTTCTAATATTCACTTCTAGTCTCTTTAGTTTCATTGCTAATGTTTGAGATATGCTTTGCATAATCTTTATTTTCACTAAAATTAAATGAAAGAGACGTAAGGATACGGTATTGTTGCAATACCTTTGTTTTATTCACCTTTCATGTGCTCCAAATAGGATGGTTTTGCTTTAGGAAAAACCTGGGAAACTCTGTTTCTAATCCTTCTTAAATTCCTCGATTTGGTGCTTGGTTCTACTCATTCCCTTTGGCTCACCTAATTTGGAAGCTAGGATTTCCTCTGAAGTGTAGGCTCTGGTTTGGTCTAAAATCTGTAATAGGTTTAACACAAATAATTTCTAGCAGGTGAAATTTTTTGTCAGCTTTCTTACCAAATACCCAACAAATAAAAGCACAAAAGACCACTCCCCTTGTTGATCTGTTTCTTTAGTCCTTAGGGAGCCATTATCTCACTCTACTAATAAGATAAGGTTTAGCAAGTTATTATGTGGATGTTTCTTCCATGTGTTTGTGTTTTTCCCTGATAGCCATTGTGGTAAGTTCTTATACTTTGGTGCTTTTTAGTTTCTTGGGCTATCTCATTGGCCTTCTTTCTGCTGTTTTTCATCTAGGGGGAATTGATTTGTCGTCATTCCTTGCAAGTCTTGTTATATGTCAAGTAAAACATATTGTCAGCAATTAATTAACAAAAAAATTCTTTTGAGATGTGGCATCTTTACAGTAGTTTGATGAGTATTGTCGGAGGAAAAAACTCTAGAAATTTTAAATTGAGTACTTTTGGACTTGTGTGTTGCCATCATGGTATTTACATATCCATAGATATATAAAATATCCGTTGATATATATTAGCATTGCCCCGTCATTACTTTTATTTTCTAATACCGTAAAAATATCAAGGTATGTCCGATATTGATACATCTCTCCAATGTGGTTGATAATGATATGATCGCGACCGATATCAATATTTTCATCTATTATTGCCATTTAGATTCTTTATGGCGATGTATTACAGTTTGCTTGAAGGGAGTATTTTTGAGAGATCTTGCGAGAAACTAAAAGGATGTTAGTCCCCTCAGAGACTCCTCAATGGTTTGAGATTCATATTTTAAGGGAGAGGTCCCAGGTTCAAATCCTGCTGTCTGGGGAGGGGTTTATGGGAAGCCTACCCCATATTATGTTACCCATTGCTCCATTGTGCCTTGATGGACCCAAAAGGATGTTTTTATTGACTTTCTGTCTATGCTCTCTTCATCCATTGCATTCGGTTATCTTTGGAGGATTATTATGAAGCTTCTGTCCTTGTAATATCTCCTTCCGTTCTTTTTGTATGAGAAAAATGTGTGTAAATGGATATACAGAATTTGCATTGCTAATTGCTACACATCTGAGAATACTGACCATGAATTTCCTAGAATGTTTCATCAACCTTTTGTCTTAAATGTCATAGAATTCCTCTACTACATGTCACTTTATGTCTTAAATATATTTTTTTGGCTGTTCATATTCACTAATTTGCATAAGATTTGTGTTATGTTGAATTACTTTCTTGCCTTCTGGCGTATCTTGTGATTTTGCATTAGATGGACGATGCCCAAATTTCGTTCTTTCATCCTTAAACACCGTTAGTGCCTGTTTGTTGTTGCAAATATGCATTTGGTGAAAATATGCAGTCTCATTGAGTAGTGTATACCATTTGTACGAATGCCAGAATGGCCATGGCAAGTGAGGTTCAGTTGCAAGTATCCAAACGCAATGCTATTGCCATCGGTGGAAATTTAGCTGTTACTGGAAAATCTGGTGGTGGAGCTGCTACTACAGTGTTTAGGCATCAGATTTCTTCAGTTTCATCCATTGAATTTATGGCTTCTGCTGGTTTACGATCACTTATTGGAGTACAGACATCACGGTAAATAAAACACATTTACATAACATGTTTTTTGTTGTTTTCCATCTTTTCTCTGTTTATTTCATTGACGTCAGTTAATCTGTTGGTGCCAGCAACATATCACTCCACTCGACTGCAACAATGGGACTTTCAACATCATTGAAAGATCGCTCTGTAAATCTTTCCAATTCATGGACTCGCCAACTCTCTGAAACATCGAATGGAAATGTAACTCTGCATTATGACATGTATTTAAATGCATCACGTCTCTCTTAACCTTCTAAATTATAGTTTGTTAGATAACTTCCATGTTCTCTTTGCTGTTGTTTTTGTTGTTATTATTACTGTATGCCTTTCGTGTTGCATGGTAGGATTTTGGTAACAGATGCACTAGACGTTCACAATTTTGAAATGATTATCAAACAAACATGCTCAGCATGCACCTTATCATATTGAAATTTTCCAAGCAGTTGCATATAAAAAGAATTTGATGAAACATTGGGATCTCCAGTTGTTATGCTATTACATTCATTTCAAATATTTATGAAAAGGGAACTTGTAAATTAAAATGCAGAGTTCCTCTGGAAATTGTAGTTATATACTCACTCATATCATTTTGATGCTGTTGGTGTTCTTTGATTGATAGTATTGTTTTTGCATCTTTCTAGATACAACTCATTTTAGGTCCGGAGTCATCCATTGCTGTTGGATGGCAGAGGAAAGAAGAGAAATTATCTGCTGCTGGAGAGCTGAAGGTGTGTTCTCTTTGACTTCTGAACAAAAAACAATCTGCTTAGCGGTTTACAAGTAATATATCTTGGTAGGCTTGATGTTATAATACTTTATTTGAACGTATTTGAGATGGCATTTGTAGTTACCAATAACTACCTTATTAACCATTTGATATTTTCTAAATAACCTGTTCTCCTGAATATGGCTTCTTTTTCCATTTATTTTTTATTTGTTGCTATACAAATGCTAATGGCGTCTTTCCTTCACAAAAAAGCTCAGATTTTTATTGAGCATATGTTTGAGGTACTTTTGACTTATATTTACCATTTGGATAAATCCCAATTGCTATTCAACTTCTGGAAAAGCAAATAAAATATGTGATTTCTAGGAACTTTAGTTCCTTCTCAATTTCTCAAGGTAGAAGATTTCAAGGAGCCATTTTTGGAAGAATAATCTTATTCTCGAGGTAGAAGATTGGAATTCCTTGTATTTCTTGGAACCAACCTTCTTTTCTAGAGGAAATAACAAACAATAAGAAGATGACAATCACACATGTCAAGTGATACATATGCCAAGTTGGATGTAATGCAAAACTATAGTAGGCATAAATTCACCCGTGAGCCCCAAATGAGGATGAGTGAGCTCAAATGACCCGGAGATCCCTTTGAGCTAACTTGTTTTCTTGATCCAAATTTTAGAATCTCAAAAAAAAAAAAAATGAAATTTTTATTCTATATGAAGAATCTGCTTCCTGCCTACATCCCTAGAATACATCTATTTCTCCTTTCTGGTTTTACTAAAATGTATTTTAACCTGCTGTTCTGATGTCTTTTTTTACTTGTTGAAACACACTGCTTGCTGGCCTTTATGGTGGTTTGAAACAGATATGTATGTCTATGCTGTTACTGTTTTGTCTGTGTCATTTATTGGCTCCTTTGATATGAGTTGTGGTATAAAAGGAACATTTCATCACCAAGGTTCTTTTGTTTTCTTGATACATTGGCTGCATAAACTGATGTATTTGCACGTTATATTTTGTCATATTCATGTTCTGTCTACTGCAGTTTGGCACCAGCTCTTTTGGAGCATCAGCTCACTATACTCATCGGTTTTCCTCAAAGTCTCACGGCCGTATTGCAGGCAGAGTTGGAAGGTTTGTTCCTTGATTCTTTTTCAGCCCCAGCCTTTTAGCTTGGGTATTAGCTGATTAGAATCTGATGAAATTTCTATTTTGGGAGCTTATAAAAATAGATCAACATTCTGTATTTGTGATGAATTTCTTGTTATGCCTACACCTCTTATCCGTACTGTCTAATGATAGAAGGAATGAATGTTATATGTATGTATATATACGTATGTACATGTATATACATGTATACATGTACATATACAATTGTATATGTGTGTATATATATATTTGTACACATATATACACACATACACACCTATATTTGTGTGTGAATGCATGCATACATCCATACATAACATACATACATACATAAATACATATGAGCATAGATGTAATACACTTGAACTCGAAATGGTTTGCTATCTCTATTTTGCTTTGATTTCATTCTTTGTTATACTCAGGTTTGATAAATTTCTACATCATTTCATTTATGTATTTAGACTGAGCTTAGGTATTTCTTTTGTTTAGTGTGCATTATATAAAGGATCATGGCATTTATTCTTTTGTGTTTCTTTTTATATAAATATATGAGAAGATAGAAAATTTATTAGGCGATAGTTTTTTATTATATTTGATGTTTGTTGGATTAATAATATGAGAATTGAGAGCTTTGTGGGAGGGATCTGTATGTTGATTTGATATGTTCATTTATTTGTATGCTGATTTGTGTCATGCATCTTTCTCTTCTTCAATGTAGCATTACTGCCATTTATTGAAACACAGAAAGTAAAGAAAAGATAGTCATGTCTGTTTGAGAAGCTTCTTTCAGTAACCTTGTGCAACTTCTAATATGCTGCCTTTTCTTATGTACTTCATTTGAGCTTTCTATCTTAAATGCTATAACTCTTTCCTTGAATAATAGCAAAATTGACTTTGTCCAATATGAGATCGCCTTTGGCAGAAGTCACGATTTTTCTGAAATGTATTGATTGCATTGTAAAACACCATTTTGGGCCTCTCTTCCTTTCCTAATAACATCATTGCTTTTCAATCTTAAAGAAGCAACCTGAATAAATGCTTTGCTCCTTACATGACATTCATATTTAGAGATAGAGTGGTGGGGAATTTTTTTTTTTTAATCTGGAAACAAAATTCCCAAGTTCAAATCCCAGTACCTAGAAGAGGAAACATGGGCGGCTCTTTTGGGAAATGATATAATAATTGACAGAATAGGTAGGGAGACCTTGATAGTTGCCTAGAATGATTTATGTAGCCTTGATTCAAAGAAATTGACTCCATAATTGTTCATAGTATAAGCAAATTGGTGGTTGGAGGTGAGACCCTTATGAGATGAAATCATGGAAAGGATAAATGTTTTCCAAAAGAGAATCCAAAGCATACATGAAAATATCAGCAGATATATATCAGTTTTAACCCTCAATACTAATATTTTCTGATACCGAGATAATATTGTGAGATGTTGCCATATCCAAGATATATCTGTCAACATTCAAAACATTGGCGCATACGGCTCTATTTACTTACTATTTTTATACGTTTTTTTCTTTAAATATATCTGATATTGATATGATCTATATCGGTAATGATACCGATATTGGTATTTTCATCCATGGTCTAAAGAGTAGGATCTAGTTCAGTTGCATTGTGAACAATGAAAGGCGAGAGTGCAGGTGCGAATAAGCAGTGATCTAAGTCTTAATTTACAGGACTATAAAAAGTTTAGTATTTTCTTTAAAGAAAGTCTTATGAATGGAGCTCAACATGAATTTATGCAATTGCTATTTCAGTAATTGTGAAGTATAAAATGTACAATTCTTATCACTGAAAGAGGCTTATTAATAAAGTTTATATTTTCTAGCTAAAAAAGTGTGTTTGTGTCTTGAACATTAGAACACATGCTTTCTGCATCTTTGCCATATCAAAATTTGCTTTTGATGCGGGCCATTCTTGTTGTAGCACTGCTCTTGAGCTTGAAATCGGAGGTGGAAGGAGAATATCTAATTTTAGTACCGTGCGGATGTTGTATTCCATAGGCATTCAGGTAATAGTGGCTTTAGATGTCGCAATGTATTGATAACTTCAATTCTCCATGAACGTTGTGAAGCACTATAAAATTGTCTTGCTTCTATTATGATTATAGACATTTAAGCTTCTTTGTCAATTCCATCTGATATTGACTTCTTATTACTGCAGTTAAGTATTTTTGTATTGAGCTTTAGCATGACTTGCATGCTTTTATTTAGATGCTTGGCCCTTAGTCCTCTTTATTATTTGTCTTTGATGATTGTTTCCAACAAAATTTTGGAGTTCTTCATTAACTCTTCTAGTAATGCTTGGCCTTCTGGCATGGGTTTTCTTTTTTATATTCATGGGCTCTAATTATGATGCGCATTCTGTGAACTTGTCATGATACAGAGCATGTTGAATTGCTTTAAACAATACTGATCAGCTTGGGATTCTGCTTCCTTATAAAATGTAAAGTCAAGTCTTTCATTCATGCTCGTTCTAATCCCCAAGTACATACAATTATGATGCATGATAAAGTATAGATGGAACTACTAGAAATTTAAAGCACGAAATAATAATAAAAAGAGACAATAAAAAGGGGTATATTCATAACTTCAGTTACACAAGAGAAAGTATTTGGGAAATTATTTACCTAAAAAATAGAATTACTCAACTAACAAGAGGTTGAGTATGATGGCCCTTTGTTTGTAAGTGAGTCCCAACACTTAAGTGCGTGAGTCCTAAGTGGACTATCAAAGTTAATGATCTTCAATTGGTGAGTGAATTGTTAAGTGATTCCCTTTGTTGGGTAAGTGAATCCCTAAATATTATTACTTGTGTAATTAAAGTCATGAAATTGATTCATTTTATTTTATCTTTTTATTGTTATTTCGTTTGTTTCAAATTGTAGTAGTTTCTTCTATACTTTGTCATGCATCATTGAAAAGAACAAACCATATACAAAAATTCTTTCACATCTCTCCAATTGCATTTGTCTCTTCATTTTGATCATTTACCACAATCACTAGGTTGGCATGAAATATTTGAAGTCTATAAGAAATAACTTTTGGTATTGAAGTCTAGGTTAGCCGATTCGTCTGTGTCAATGCCAGCTAACGATTCTCATATTTTTTTCTTTCGATATATTTGATACCAATACGTATTGTTCAATATGTCTGAGATCGATATTTTCATAATGATTCATTTGGAGAGATGCTTGGTATAGTTGGGGAGAGGGGAATTGAACTTGAGACCTTTATGGTTCGAAGGACTCAAATCTTAGCCAATTGGGCTGTGTCCTCATTGGCCATTTGGAGAAGTTATTCTTTCTAAAATTTTCCATTTATGATTGTCTACTGATAGGGCTTGTTGGCCTCATCAAAGAGTCAAAAATGGGACCCAATCTTGCAAGGTGCTGAAATTGTATCATGGGACCTAGAGTGTTTTGTGAATTATGTTCTCATCATTCCAGTGCTTTGATTGACTAGGAGTGTAAGTTACATCGATAGACATTTGGGTAATGACGATGTTATCGACGATTGATACAAATATTAGCTGATATTGTAAATATTGGTTAATTTGTATCGATATTGCGGCCCACTGATACTGATATTTTTTAATATTATGACAATATCATAATATATTATTATATCGGTGAGGCATCGCGATGTATCCACTGATACAATCTTGTCTACTAAGAATTTTTAAAAGTTTTTTTTCGATATATCCGATATCGATACATATTTTCTAATATGTCTGAAACTATATGACCGTAACCGATACCGATATGGTAGAAACTAATATCGATATCACTACCGATTCCAATAGTTTCATCCATGGTTGTCGTCGCCTTCTTATGCTCTTCCTCGGTAAAAAATTTGATATATTATTCCTGTGGTAAAGACATGGCTTGGAATTATTTCCAGAGCGTGGAGCTAAGAACCAGTTAATTAAAGCATGGTAATTTGATGCTGCTGAAAAGCTTTTACACAGTGATCCTTCTTTATCAAATCTATTGATTTTGAGTTAGATTCTCTATGATTATTCATTTTAGTAATCAGTGTTTGCAAATTAGTGTGAGTTTCTGCTGTATTCAAAATGCTGTCTATTTATGTTCAAAATCATCATCTAGTTGTAACATTTTGGGTTCATGCTGATGTGTGGACTGTTTTAGTATGACTCTATTATATAGCTGGGTGTACTATTATTGTTACATTTCTTTTTTCTTTTTCCTGTGCTAGGGTATCTTTTGGAAGCTTGAATTGCATCGTGGTGGTCAAAAATTAATTGTTCCTGTAAGTAGACAGTATCTTTTTCTATGTGAACCATTTATGTGGTCTCTACACATCAAGAATATACATGTATATATATAGTTTGTGTCATGTACAAATCTTTTAATTAAAATCTGTATCTCAGAATTCAGTAACATCCCCCATGAGTGCTGACCGTTTTGATATTCTCCCCCTTGTTAAATGTGCATGCATATGTAGTTGGATATGTGTGTCTTGGTCTATTTCTTCCTTCTGGTTAAATGAGATGTGCTTGCTTAGATCATCCTCAAGAGGTTTTTCCCTGGTTTGTCTTAGACTATTATGAGTAGTTCTATGAACAAAATGGTTAGATGGTGGTGTTGTTAAACCATTCCATGTTTATCCAAATAGTTAGCATGTAGACTTGTAAAATTGTGTATGGTTTGTGAAACTTACATTGTTATATTATGTATGTTGAGTTTTGACATATCATTTTGTCAATATCTCATGCCAAAAGGGGATTTTTTAACAAATGACTCCAAGATTTGAGAAATCTCTTTAACAACGACCATGCATGTAAGCCAAACATCAAAACTGACATATATGAACACATGCATTTAGTAAGAATGTGGTTTAAAGATGACAGTCTGCATAAGATATATGTGTATTATAAGAGGAAGTTGTTTTTATCCCCTTCTGGTGGTTGTGTGTGTGCGTGTGAAACACTAACATATCAAGTTTTATTAACTCATTGAATTCATGGTGTACTCGCGTGATGTATTGTATATATGGAATGAAATATTAGTATCGTAATATTTTCTAATATCGCGATATAATCTTGATATTTCATTGTATTGGAGATATATTATAATATATCAAAATATTGAACAATATACCTGATATTTCTAGATATTTAGCTGAGGTTTCCTTGTCAGATTCCAAATCGCAAATTAAATTTTGTCATTGATATGTCCGTGACTACTATGTATCCCCCGATTTGGATGGTACCAATATGGCAGTAACCGTTATTGATATTTTCAACCATTTTTGTATAGGATATGCATGTATCATGGCCTTGATAAATTGATATGAAGTGTTTGTTGTAGTACTAAGTTTGTTTGTTCCTTTTGGGAGTATGTACGGCATTATATAGTATGGAGAGTGGAGAGGCAGGAAACAATTTTTCATGGGCATATGTGCATCTCAATACAAGCTAAAATGGCATGCATGAATATTGATAAAAATATCGGCTAATATATATTAGTATTAGGCTTCTTGATATTGATATTTAACAACATGACAATACTGTAGAGCATTATATGAAGTGTTTGTTGTAGTACTAAGTTTGTTTGTTCCTTTTGGGAGTATGTAGAGCATTATATAGAATGGAGAGTGGAGGCTGGAAACAATTTGTCGTGGGCATATGCGCATCTCAATACAAGCTAAAATGGTATGCATGAATATTGATAAAAATATCGGCTAATATATATTGGTATCAGGCTATCTGATTTTGATATTTACCAACATGACAATACAACGATATTTTTAATATCAGTCGATATTAAAAATATCATATGATATACTCAATGTTTGGCCGGCATGTCTACCGCTATAGCACTGTTAGATAACGATTCTCATAAAATTTTTTCTTTCAATATATCTGATGCTGATATTTATTTTTTAATATGTTCAATACTAATATGGTTATGACATTTATCGATACCAATGTCAATTTTTATGCATTAAAAATTGAATTTTATTATGGAATTATCTTGCTTGCAATGTAGAATCTTATAAGCTTGGTTGCATATGGAGAAATTGGCATGTGATTTCTATGAAGTGAATTATAGCTGGGTGGTATGTTGAGTATTCGAGATTTGAACTATTTCCTTTGAAGCTTTGAGAATTGCTTCAACATTCAGTTTTTTTCCTTTTTGGATTTTGTGGATTTTAGTTATCATGATGAATATTGGATTGCAGATTTTTCTTTCTGGGCATTTGAATCCTGTAGTTGCAGCAGGGGCATTGGTTGCCCCGGCTTCCCTTTACTTCTTACTGAAGGTATGTAGCTGCTGTTTTTCCCTTCTTTTTATCTGCTGAGATCTTGCATCCTTTTCAACTCGGGTGGTGTTGATTGACAAATTGTTGAAAACACACAAGGGGGTTCATTGATGTGCATTAAGAAGCTTGGACATTGGCATGAGTCACGGACACGATATCGATGTGTCCACACGCTATTTTTCAAAAAATAAGGACATGATATGTATAGAAGTTTATTCAGAGATTTCATAGTTTATTCAAAGATATGATAATATAATTGATGAACAAAGCTACTTTATACTAAATTAACATAAAAATATGTATTTTTGTTTTTTTCTCCAAAAAAAATTTCAAAGAAGCAGTATAGAAGTTAGCTATAAGCCAATGAAAATGAGTTGTGTTATGATATATTCTTACTTAAAACAATTGTTTTCAGTATTGCAAAATTACTTAAAATGTTTATAATGTGTCTAAAACGTGTCCAAAGCATGTTGGATTAAAAAAATTTAGGCCTGGGAGAGTGTTGGTGCTTCTTAAGATTTGCAATAGGTTTGAACGATAAACTATGCATCAACTGTGAAGAACACTTCATTAAATATGATAGAAAACATTCTACACATTTGAATGAAAGCTCCGCAGGTAGTTAAGTATTTGGGCAAAACGACTCTTAGGATGGATAGTGTTATAGATATGCGAGGAAGATGTTACGGTGGATGAATGAACTAAGAATTCTCTTTTTTCATCAATAATCGAATTAATGATTCTCTTTGAAAATATTATGTAGTTCTTTTTCCTTTGTGCTGTAGTTTTTTTTCCACACGTCACACAAAATTGCCAAATTTTGCATTCCCCTCCCCCTCCCCCAAAAAAAGAGTTGACTTGTTTTAAATGAATCACTGGAGGAAGTTTAGCTATGTTGGCACAATTGATGCAAGTATCGGATGATATGACACATACTTGTTATATGTATTGATATTAGAGTTCCCTAATGCCGATATTTTTCGATACCTTGTGAATATCGATATTTTTCGACGCCTTGAGAATATCGTAATATGTTTTTGTATCGGCCTGTATGGTCGATACAGCCAATATTTGGCTGATATATTGATTAATACAACTGATGTGATTGATATTTAACTAATATATTGATTGATACATTTGATATATCAATCGATACAGTTTTATTAGTTTATAATTTTTAAAAAATTTTTTTATTCGATGTATCTGATACCGATACAGATTGCTCAATATGTTTAATATTGATATGATTATAACTGATACCGATACGGACACCAATAATGATATTTTCATCCATAGTTGGCACTATAGATCTTGGTGTTTAAAGTTTTTGTTTTCGTTGAGCATTTTAAGAGTATTCTTTCTCTTTTAGGCAACGGTAAAATTTTATGAGCAACACTAATCATACTAGAAGTTTATTATAATTTTACCAAAAAGGATAATGTGATACCGATTATATAGGCCCACTCAGCGGAAGAAATAATAAAGAAAAGGAGACCACTAAATAAGTGTCACATCATATTTTTATAAAATTGTAGTATACATGTAGAAGAGTAATATTTTTTAAATTTTACAAGAACTGAGAAGGGCAAAGTGTTGGAGATGTTTGCAAGAAGAGTTACAACCGACAAATAAAATTAAACATTTGAATAAGCAAAGTCCTCCAACTCCTGAATAATCTTACGGGCTTGAAGCATAAAACTGGGCCCATTTGATTGGAGATACATACATATAGCCTCAGTTATTTTCAAGCAAGAATTCATTGAGTTTAGGAAAATGATTGTTGTTAGAGGAAACTTAATTCATGTATAATTAGAACTTGTGGCAACTAACTACCAAGCATTACCTTGTGGCACAAAAGCACATATTTCTCATTGCCAAATACGAGCTATCCTTTGTCTACATTTTCTATGCTGTGGCTGAAGAAATCCTAGAAAAAAAACTTGCAGCTATGCTTTTTTCTCATAGATGAAAATATCAATATCTGTATCGGTATTAATTGTAATACATTATCATAATATTAGGTGATACATATTGGTATTAAAAATATCATAATCTGACAGACAAATATCGACTTTTATATTAGAAACATGTCCGGTATATTGGCTGATAGTTTGAATGTATGATGATGTTGATGGGGTTTGACCTGGATACACCCGACCCGACGCAGTAGAAAAACCCAAACCCCACTCTTCGGCCGTCAGCCACCAAGAATGTGAGTATAAGGAACACAAGAATGCACAACGATTTTTAACGTGGAAAACTCTTTCCTACTAAGGGAAAAAATTACGGGACAAATTTCAAAAAATTCACTATGTAAAATCGGTTACAAACCCTCTGAGATAGAATACCGGCAATCCATTCAAGACAGAGCAGGAAAAATAATCTTCCAGAGTAAGAAAACTCTCTTTTCCTCTTCTGTCTCTTTTTCTTCTCTCATTTCTCTTACTGGTGGTGCTCTTTACTCTTTGATTTTACAAGTGTAGTGGTAAACAGCGAACGGCAAGAGCTTCCTTCCACACTTTGTTTCTGCTCCGTTCCACCCTTTGTTCTACACATAGTTCACCACTCAGCAGGTCTGAAGTGCCTGGTGTGCTTTATAACGACTCCTAACCAATATCCCACTTGCTCATGTGCCCTGATCTTATAGAGGATTTGTCACGCCAGATTTATCGTTTTCTATGCTTTTACCAGTTCCCGCAATTCTTCACAGACGGCGCATGCTTTGCAAGTCTGCTACCAGTTCTGTCAAGTCGTCTACCAGCTCTGGAAAGTCAACTATCACCACTCCGGCCTCTGGGCATCACCACTTCGGCCTTTGGGCATTACCACTCCGGTTGCGATCCACTCTGGTCGTTGATCCACTCTCGGCTTAGATCCACTCTGGCCGCAAATCCACTTTGGTCACGATCCACTCCTGCCTGGTGCACCACTCCAGTCTTGTGCACTACTCCAGGCTTGTGCACCACTCTGGCTTGTTCTGGTCACTTGCCATGCACGCTTTGCTCCGAAGTTCGCACAAACCCTGTGCAACCTTTTGATGATGTTTTGTTGAGATACCCACGAGGGAGTAACCTAAATCCAACAAATATGATATATCACCGATATGATGACATAAGATGATTATATCGTGGTATCAAAAAATATTTGTTGCAAGGGGCCCTCTATCAATATTTTGCTTATTGGGCGTTATTTTTGTCTATGCTGCAGCTGTATTTAGGTGTTTGAAGTCTTCTATCCTTGTAGGGGTTCATTTTCTGGTAAATAATTAGCTGTGCATGTTATGCAGATGGACTCGAGCTCTTTGTTGAAAATTATTTTGTTATTTTTTTTTTTTCATTTTGCATCTTCGCTTTTGGAGGGTGCTGTTCTCCAACCTTCATTATTCTATCCTTAGTATTTTATATTTATATTTCCTATGCAAAAA
Organism: Nepenthes mirabilis; assembly: GCA_025585075.1. NCBI lineage: Eukaryota > Viridiplantae > Streptophyta > Magnoliopsida > Caryophyllales > Nepenthaceae > Nepenthes > Nepenthes mirabilis. The sequence continues at coordinate 31,947 of JAODPA010106705.1, forward strand.
ATGGAAAGGATCGGTGATTCTGGTTAAACTGCTATTATTTAATTCCATTTGTCAATATTTTTTTTTTTAAATGTCCCTTCATTGTTTGTTTGTGCAGAACTTTATCGTGAAGCCTTATTATCTTAAACGAGAGAAGCAAAAGGCAATAGAGAATATGGAGAGAACTTCATCTCAGGTATATCATAACCATATGCACAATACTTAGAACTTCATTCATATGGAATTCTTTTGTGGTAGAGGAATTGATTGCATGCTGGGAAAAAAGCTAATTTCCAATTCATTTATTCTTTTTAGGTCATGGGGTCAGGGATGGTTTTAGACTCTGAGCCTCTCTTGGTAGGCAAAGACAAAGGGGCAAAGATGTAAATATCAGCTGATATATATCGATACTGGGCTCCCTCGATACCGATATTTTCTGATATTATAACAATGTCACGATATATTGTCATATTAGTTGATATGGCCCTGTCAGCTTATAATTTTCATTTTTGTTTTCGATATATCTGATATTGATATGTATTGTCTAATATGTTTGATATTAATATGGCTTCAAACGATATATGTACCAATAAATTCATTCATGGAAAGGGGTGTTTAGCAAGTACTATGTAAGTCAAACCTTGCCTCCAAGCAGATTTCTACTTGAATCTGCTACTGATGCTCTAATATATCAAGGGCTCCAATAAAGCTACTGAATACATGGAATGAATCAGTGAAGTATCCTGATTAAGTGTGGAAATTATATATTAGAAGTGTCAATATTGATATTGGTTGCTGTGTCGGGCGAGATGTATCATTACTGGATGTCGCAGGTGCACATTTTTCTCTTCTGAGTATCTCAAAAGTGAGTTATATACTAACATTTGACCCTCATTTTATCATATATTTACATAATTAAGAAATTTTGGTCAATCAATCATTGATAAAATACTCTAAAGTGTTTTTCTCTATAAAAGAAAAAAAAAGAAAGGCCCAATACATATTGATGATAGTTGGAAATCAAATGACATATCCCAATCTATCACTGATACGGCCATATATCATGATATTTTTCTGGTATCAGAACCTGTTGATACTTATTAGCTGATATACTGATCCATGATGGGAATGTCCATTAAAAAGATGAAAAGAGATGCAACACAATGACACATTATTGGGAAAATAATTTGATTAAAATTTCGGAAACTATTAGTTGCAAAATTTTGGTTATTATTTTCCTAGAGAAGTTGTCATAGATTGGAGTCAATCTTGGCACAACGGTAAGCTTGCAGGTTCATATACTGAAAGTGTCACAACTATAAACTCGCTCGATACCTTAAATGCAAGAGGCAAAAGTACTCGAGTCTTTTCCCCTTTACTTTTGGGTTGAAGGATCAATTTTTTGAGTTTTGTTGAGTGTGATCCAGGTGCTGTTGTTTTTGACCTTCATTGTTCGATTGAACATCCTTGAAACTAGGTTCAAGAGGCAAGGGCTGCTGCAGAGAAAGCACAACAGCTACTGCAAAATGTGGCCAACAGGAAGAGAAATAAACAAATGGAATCTGATGGACTGGTCATTACAAAAGCAGTATATGGAAATAGCAAAGCTTTGAAGAAACAAGACCAAATGGAACACCTGAATGATGATTTGATCTCACAAGTTATTGACGTTACCTTACCTCTAAATTTCCTGGTTAATGATTCAGGGCAGCTCAAGGTATGTGGTATTTGCTCTTCCAAAATATCAGCTGATATGTGATATATCGGCCGATATATATTAGTAATGACCCTGTATTGATACTGTGAAAAATTTGCTATATGTTCTTTATTGATGATATATCGCGATATATTGGTTTATATTTAAATTATTGGCTGGTATATTCGATATTGATATTTGCTTGTTTGCTTACTATTCATAGAAATTTTTTTTCTTCTAATATATATCATACCAATATATATTGTCCAATATATTTAATATTATTATGGCTACAACCAATACTGGTACAGATATTTTTGTCCATATTATGGTTTATTTGGTCATAAGAAAGTTTGAAGAAAATAAAAAAATAAAGATTATTTTCAATTTTTTCCTTATTATTTCTTTTCCTTCAAACTCAGGTATAACTTAACTGACCTTTATTGTTCTTTTCTTATTGGAGCCTCTTGTTTCCATAGTTCTTCTTTTGTTTTTTTCTTTTCTGGTTGGGGGGGTGGCCAACGGTGTTTTAGGTAGAAATTGCATAAGTTATTGTAGAAAAGTCCACAAGTTCTGAATTTCATATGGTACCCCCCCCCCCTCGCTGCGGGAAAAATAAAAGAATCACAGACAGGTTATCTAACATTTTTTGAATGTTAAGAGGGCATTCTTGCAAAATACTTGTGTGTTCTTGATAGAAATTTGATCTTTTAAATCTCGGGATACCACCTGAACAACTACAATGAGAGTGCCAAAAGGCCAAGGATGGAGAAAGCCAAGAAATGTTTTTGTCCTATGAAAAGAGGTAGCATGGTATGAAAAGATCTCCATGCGTGGGGTAGGGAAGGGTTCAACCCATTTGGGTTTGTTGTAGTCTGTCTTGCTCTGCATCATGTGGGATTGCTTCTATGATTTGAGCCCCTGACCACAAGGTCACAGTGCTATAATTCTACTGTTATGCCAATGTCTCCCCTCACACATACATAGACATGTGTTTCTATATTTTTACATCTATACAGGGATAAAGTAACTGAATGGATAGATGTCCTAATCCTTGCAAAGATTGATAGATAGACGCCTAGATGAAAATATTGGTCAGTGGCTATAATATCGACATTGGCTTTATTGGTTGATATTTATCTATATTAGATGTAGAATGTCTTGTGAATCGGAACCTAGTGGACAAATTTTGCCACTATATCAGAAACTATCGGGTGTGTTGGCTGCGCATTGCCTGGCCAGGATCTGAAAGAGAAAATTCACTTTCCAGAATTTCAGGCTCTGCAACTGGTCAATTGAGACATATTAGTATTGGGGGTTGTTATTGATATATTCTTGTTGAAATTTTGTATATCAGTTGATATTTCATTCAATGATTGATGCATTATGTATGATTTTATTACTGTAATATGTTGTGATTGCTTACAGCTTCACAAGGGAGTGAAGAAATTAGGCATTATGGGCTTCTGTGATCCTTGTCCAGGAGAACCTAAAGTTTTGTTTGTCGAATACACTTTCAATGGGCATAAATACAAGGTAACCTGATTTGCTTTCGACATTTCTGGTGTTTCTTGATCAGGTTTTAACGGCTGTAATTTGATTTGATTATCACGGATAGGTGGTGATCGACGACTATGATGAGCTGCTGTTACCTCAAGAGACCCACCGAGTTTAGGTGTGGTTTGAAGATGCTTAGAGGCCTTGATCAGTCCAACTCCTCTCCTGCAATTTCAAATGATTTTGATCTCTCCCTTTTTTTTTAAAAAAAAAAAAAATTGAGGAGCATTTGATGTCTTCATGTTTATTTGTCTAGTAATAATGTGTTGATTAATTTAAGTTAATTGAAGAGAATTGGTGGAAAGTCTTAATATAATGATAGAGTTGCCACATTATCTGATTGTTACATATTTGAATCACAAAAGTGGCTTAAATGATGCTAGTACATGTGCTAGATGTATAGTGATCCAACTATTTCTTTGACCTCACGGATGGTGGTGGCCTCATACACTGCATGGCTTATTTGAATCGAGAAGTAATCAGCATCTTGTAATTAACATGATTTTGAAATGAAAAAAAGTACACTTTGATACATTATATTCTTACATCATGTGATGATGGAGACGGCAAAAACGGGTCGGCCAAATATGAAAGCCTATGCACTAACAGTGGGTCCTGAGGAGTCCGGCCCACAAGCCCAGAAGTCGGTCAGCATTTTTGTTAACCCAAACAGTATCCCAACCGGCTCGGATGGCCCATATCAACCTTGGCTAAGCAGGACGATCTATGGTTTTCTTTTTGCACGTTGAAATTATTTGCCTTAGTCAGCTTGGCACCCTAAATATTGTCCCTGATCGTGATCTATCCTAAAATAGTAACTCTAACTCGGCGGATGTTTTTTAATGGCAACTTCTATATCCATCGCGTCCAGCATTTCAAAGAAGGAAGGGGTCTTTTTGACTGATCACGGTTGTCCTAATTGGCAACCACGATCCCTGTATTAGTCTGTCAAATCTGTGAAACCAATTGGCGACCAACTTTTACACATAAGTCGGATTGAGCGAATTTAAAGGTTATAAATATATTCGGGATAGACCCCAAAGGGTAGCCTCACGTTCATACGCTCACACTCGGACTTATGCTTAAAAATTCATATTCCAGAACTTACAAAAAACATCTTTCTGCTTAAAGATTACCGACTTGAATATTAGAAGGCAAATCGAAGAGTGAGTTTTGTCAATTTTTTGACATCTTATTCATTTGTTGTGTTGTGTAGGACCTAGATTGTTAGAGACGGAGATTGGACCTGCATGAATTTAACCTAACTAAGGAAGACCGGGAGGTTCCCTAAATTGTCAACAACTCGGGTTTAGGACAAATTATTGGTGCTATCTGTGGGAAGGCGAACAAAAAGTCTAATCACCATCTACACCAAAACAAACATGGTCAATATTAGATCCTATAGCAGCGCTTCGACCAAGGACATCGCCCCCATAGTGACGACCCCTCTTTATGTATCCATGCGGAGGAGCGACTGACACCTTCATGCAGGTGCTTGCCGATCTTGTGGATAACATATCCCAAATGCTCTAGACCCTTTGCGAGTGTCAGCATAGGCTAGGGGTTCCTTTCACCACCTGCACTTCGGTGTCAAAACAAAAAAGCCAAAAAAAGAAGTGCTAAGCTTGGAATGTAGGACGCTCGGATGATTTTAGAGCTCGAGTGACCTTAAGCGATGAGGCCCGATCATGTTTGGAGGGCTGGTGTGGTTGTAGGATACCGGATGAGAGCTTGGAGCGGCAAAATTCACGTTGCTCATGCGACGAGCAGAGGCCCCGACCCAAGAGGGAGCCTTATGTAACGTTCAGTTGACCGGCCTCGCACCGCTCATCGAACCACTTAGAGTGAAGCGCCTACTTCAATGTGAAAAGGGCTGCAATCTCCCATCAAGTGAAAGAGCAAGTGGAAAAAATATGGCAACACGTATACAACGGAAACACTAGCAGACGCTTTGCGGATCTAAGGCGATCACCGTTCAAGGAAAAAATATGGCACCTTCATATTGACTTTGGACTTGGACGAGTTTTTCAAACATTTGGTTCACAAGGATTCTCTGACTTTCTGCGAGGCCGAATCCATCATTTGTGTTTACATGGTGGTCGAAGAGACCAATAAGGCTAAGCGTCAAGAGCTCAAGGACTACATCCACCAGGGGCCGCCGAATGGAAGAAAAAAAAATGGAGACCGTTTCAACTCTGAGAATCCGAGGAAGCAGCTCAAGGTGGAGTTGAGAGCCCGAAGGTAGTTCAGACCCTCCAACCTAACTCCTCTAAATGATTTCCAAACCAACATTCTCATGTAGATCCGGGAAGAAAAATCCTGAAGTGGCCAAAGTTGATTAAGAACCCAGAAGTAGGAGATTATATGAAATATTGTCACTACCATCGGTTTCCGAGTCACAGTACAGAGGTCTGCTGGACCCTGCATAAAGAGATTGAGGAGCTCATTTGAAGAAGACACCTCACCAAATTCCTATGAAACCTGAAGCAAGCGCCGGGCAGAGCAGGTAAAGAAGGACGGAGTAGCAGCAGCCGAGGACTGAGTTGCAGTCAGAGTAGTCAATATAGTGGCAACCCGACTCGACCACCCCTCGGACCACCTCAAAGAAACTAAGGGTAGAAGTTAGGAATGATATCATTAGTTTTAGCAAAGAAGGTATGTCACATATAATGATTTTCCACTCTGACCCTTTGGTTGTATCCGTGCTTATTTCAAAAGATACGGTTGATTACCAGCTAAAACAGATCTTTATTGATAATGAAAGTTTGTATGATTTTCTTTACCTGGATGTCTATTTTAAGTTGAGGCTAAAAAAGAGTCAATTGAAATCAGCTAAAGGGCTCCTCTATAGACTGGACAACGAACCGGTACTCGTCTAAGGAACAATCTTGCTGGAAGTCACCTTGGGAACACACCCCAGGATGGCATCCCATGTATTGACGTTCCTGGTGGTTGACTTGCCTTAGGTTTTCAACGCTATCCTAGGCCGGCTCTGCCTAATCGTGTTTAGGGTCATAACATTCATCACGCACTTAAAAGATGAAGTTCCCTGCGGCCTGTAGCATTAGAGAAGTTCTAGGCGACCTAGCAACAGGCCAGACGTGCTACATGTCCTAGGTCACCCAGACCATTTTGGACCAGCAGATAGAGGACTTCGATCATAGAGACGAAGCGACTCTATAGTAGGCCTAGGCTGGCAAGACAATGGACCGCATCCCTCTGGACCCTGGTGATCCAGACAGATGTGTGTAAATTGATGTCTCACTTGTCAGACCCTTGTGTGACTAGCTAATTACCTTCATCTGACAAAATTTTGATATCTTTGCATGCATCCCCGCGGACATGTTAGGGATTCTGACCGGGGTAATGGTCCATAGGTTGGGCATTGATTTAGGTCATAAGTTCGTCAGGCAAAAGTGGAGAAACCACTCCATTGAAAAGCTCATTGCTATTCGGGAGGAGGTAAAAAAATTATTTGTCGCCGGCTTTATTAGAGAAGTCTAGTACCCAAACTGGATCTCCAATGTAGTTCTTGTTAAGAAGAACGACAAAAAGTAATGGATGTGCGTCGACTTCACTGTCGTAAATAAAGCATGCCCGAATGACAATTTCCCGCTACCTAGGATTGGCATACTGGTAGAGACCACCTCAGGGTACAAGCTGCTTAACTTCATAGATGCATACTCAGGTTATAACCAAATCTAGATGAGTCTCGAGGATAAGGAACATCATGACGGACCAATGGACATACTGTTATAATGTTATATCCTTTAGACTGAAGAAGGCGGGCACTATGTATTAGCGTATTGTGAATAAAATGTTCGAGGTTTAGATTGACCAAAATATGGAGATATATGTAAATGACATACTCGTTAAAAAAACCACTGATGACCATATCCGTAACCTCAGCGAGGCCTTCGAGGTGCTTCGAGCACACTAGATGAAGTTGAACCCAACTAAGTACATTTTTGTAGTATCCTCTAAAAATTTCTAGGTTTCAACGTCTCTCTGTAGGGGATTGAGGTAAACCCTAAAAAGATAAAGGTGATCATGGATATGAGCCCACCTCGAACCTTGAAGGGTGTTTAGAGGTTGACCGTGTGACTTGCAGTGCTCTTCCACTTCCTGGCAAAATCTGGGGACAAATACCCCCTTCTTCAAGACCATGAGAGGGACAAAGGTAAACGACTTTCAATGGATGGCCGACTGCTAGGCCACTTTTGAACAGTTAAAGGAATATCTTACCAGCCGCCCTCTTCTAACGTTGCTAAAAGAAAACGAGGAGCTGTACCTTTATTTTATAGTTTTAGAGGTGGCGCTATGCTCAATTTCATCTGACAGTATTCTAATGTACAGTGGTTGGTATATTAAGTTAATAAGACTTTGACAGGCAGTAAGACCTGCTACACACATGCAAAAAAGATCATACCGGCGCTTGTTTATTTGGTCAAAAAACTATAGCCCTACTTTCAAGCACATAAAATAGCTGTCCTAATTGATCAACTCTTGAAGGGAATTTGTAGAAGCCCAACAAGTTAGGGTGGCTAGTCAATGGGCCATCCAATTAAGAGAGTTTGACGTAGAATTTAAGCTAAAGGATGGTCGTGAAAGGATAGACCTTGACAAACTTCATTGTCGAGACCACGATCTTGATTCCAAACACTAATGGTCCAGGCAAAGCCAACCACCGGCCAGAGGTGCTAAACTGAACCCTCCACGTAGACGGATCCTCGATGCATACTGGCAGTGGTGCCGGGGTGTCCTGAGGACCCCCGACGGGTTGGAGATGAGGTACTTGTTGAAACTTGGATTCCTAACTATCAACAACGTTATTGAATACGAGACCCTACCCACCGGGTTGCGACTGGAAAAGGAATGCTCGGTAAGGCACATACCACCTATAGCGACTCAGACCTAAACATCAACCAAGTCCATGAAAACTTTGAGGTGTCGAGCCCTTTGCTCTCAAAATACCTTGTGAGAGTAAGGAGCATGGCCTGGAAGTTTGACAAGGTCAAGATAGTACACATCCCGAGAGCAGACAATTGGAAAGCCGACTAGCTAGGGAGGGCTGCCACGGCCGAAAGCTCAGGATAGTACTCGAAAGACATACGAGAGGTCCTGACCTTTTCAAATATAGAAGAATCCGAGCAACATGTGCTACAAGTCTCCGACAGTTAAAACTGGATGCCACCCTACTAGAGATATATCATGGATGGCAGCTTGTCAAAGAATCTGAACGATGCTAAATGCGTAAAAAAGATAGTAGGCTAGTACTCCATCATAGACGGGAGGTTGTACCATCGAGGATACTCCACCCCGTATCTACGACATCTCACACCGGAGGAAGTTGACTACACGTTAAGTGAGATATATCTCGGTGTATGTGGATCACATATCGGGGGTAAGAACTTTACCTTCTGTAACATTCAGGTTCCAAAACATTATAATTCCTAATCAATAAGTTAATATAATTAAGTTTAGAATAAATGAATTATGGAAAAATAATGAGAAAATTTAGTTCGGAAGCAAAAATAGGCACCAAGGATCTCGGCGCTTGAGGCGCAAACCGGCGCATTTAACAGAATAGGTGTGCCTGAGCTGTACCCGAGGCACCACCCGGGCGCATTTAATAGAATGGCTCGCCCGAAGGGCACTCGATGAGCGCTTGAGCGAGACCCTTCGGTATGCCTTGGAGCTCGATTCATTGTTTTTCATTTTTATCGCTTTTTAATATCTCCATTTTGGTATATATACTCCAAAACCCCTTTCCTCCATGGTTTGATATTAATAGTGCATATCTCTCTAAATTTTATGGATAGATTTCATATTTACTCATATGTATCATGATTTATGGCTTTGATTTCATGATTAAGCATGTGTTCGGTATTCGATTTATGTTTGGAAGCTTTGCATGAAACCTAGAACGAAAATTAGGGATTTGGTGTTTAAGTTTCTTAAATCTTGAGATATAAATGTGATTCTATAAAATGTTAATACTTATGAGATTATTTTTATCTGAAAATATTATATGGAACTATACTACTAAATTATTGAAAAAGTCCTTAAGCTATTTGAAGGTTTACCTATATGAGTTTGACTGGCCCTTGAGGTATAATGAGCTAAAAGTTAAGAGATAATGATAAGAATATTTTTAATTCTGTTAAATCAGTAAGCAATCGGACTTAGGACTGTCGTACTGTCAAATAAGGTTATCAGGCATACCTTAGAACGTTACAGTGGTAATTGAGGATAACTCTATCCATTGACTGATACATGGTCCACTCTTCCTCAGGACGTTAAAATCTAGATGATAGAATTCTGAGTCCGACCTGCCTTCGGAAGGTATTTACTGTATCTGATCTCACTAGAAGGGATACTATTGTACTATTTTTGGCATTTGATTGTGTATGAAATACAATCTATCCTCAATTATTTGCTCCTTCGACTAGTAGAGTCAATTAGTTTGGGTTTTTCATATAGTAAAGTTGAATTTTCAAATAATAGACAAAGTCTGATACTGATTTGTAATTTCCAATACATATTTATATCGATTTATGCTTTTCTCATGGTTCCGTATGCATTTATGTTCTTCGGCAATTCCCATGACTTTTGCTTTATTGCACTCATGTTTTGCATGAAAGATTCCACATTCTCATATTTTATGGTATCTTATTGGGTTTTGACTCACTCTTGCTATTTTTTTTCTTCCAGATGAGATAGTAAAACTAGTACTAGATGATCAAGAATAGACAAAGTTTAACAAAGAAGATTTTCAGGAGCCTCAAGACCTGTTAAAGATTTTGAGAGTTCTAATAGTTTGAATGTAAATGACTAACTTATGGATAAAAATTTTATATCTATGGCCTTAGTATGTTATGTATTTTGTTGAAACAACATTTATACTTCTGCAGGTTCATCTTATGGAAATAGTTCTACGTCCGCTATTTGATTTTTGGATTTGTACAGATTCTAGACGACATCTCTTGTTCGAACTCGAAATGGTAAATAAGAATGTTAAATTGGAGCCATTGATGTATATATGGTATTTGTTAATTCCGTGGATGAATTCTGATTGTGTTATGGATTGAATTTTTGAGATTTTGAGGTTTATATGTATTGTAGGGTTGTTTATATAGGTTGTTTGTATGATTTTTGACCTATTTTTAGAAGAAACTCTACCTGATTTTTTACAGATATTAATATTATTTTTTATGGGCTTTAGTAATCTGTTTAATGACAGAGATTATTTGAGAAAAATAACCCATTCTGTCACACCTTCAAGATAATACGCTAAGGCTATTATTGGCCAATAATAAAGAAAGATGTCATGGATTTCGTAAATAAGTACGAGAACTACCAGATCCACGACAACCTGCCCCATTAACCATCCACGGAGCTAAGGACCATTCAGGTCCCTTGGCCATTCACCCAATGGGAACTCGACATACTTGGCCCATTTTCCATCGTGTCTAGGTAAAATAAGTTCATCACAGTAGGTATCGACTACTTCACGAAGTGGGTCGAAACCTTCCCATTGGCTCAAATTACTAAGCAAAATGCCACGGTGTTCATTCGGTAGAATATCATTTGCAGATTTGACATTTTTGATATCATTGTGACCGACAGCGGAACCCAGTTCGCCGGCATGTGTTTCACCAAATATTGTACAAGTTTGGGCGTTTGGTTGGTCCACATCTCAGTCGCTTATCCACAAGCAAACGGGCAGGTAGAGATTACCAATTAAATATCTGCATAGACTGAAGACCAAACTGGAAGACGTTAGGGGCTCCTGGGTGGACAAGCTACATTTTGTGTTGTGATCATACCAGACGATGCCAAAGGAGTTGTTGCATGAGACATCTTTTAGTCTGTGCTATGGATTTGAGGCGGCCATCTGAATCAAAATGAAACTCCCAGCCTTTGGGTCGAGGGTTTTGATCCACTGAACAACTCCGGACGATTCAGAGAGGATCTTAATCTGCTCAAAGAAGAACGAGACGTGGCCTAGATGCGCGCAACTGCCTACCAACTGCGGCACTATAACAAAAGGGTAAAGGCTAACCAATTCAAGGTGGGGGACCTGATTTTATGGAGTATAGATGCCATAGGTAATAATACTAATAGGAATAAACTCTTCCCGAATTGGGAAGGCCCATTCCTCGTCTCACTACCCTACAAAACAGTGTATACAAGCTTCACGCCAAGAACGATAAATTGGTCCCAAGGATGTGGAATGTCGTCCACCTTAAAAAGTATTACCAATAATATCGTACTAAACCTAGGTGAGTCCAGCATACATTATCAAGGGTGCCTGTAAAACTGCATCATATTTAATGAAATGATTTGTTTACTTGTTCACTTATTGTTAAGTGTTATTAGTTGTTTGCATGTTCATACGAATTCTTGTGTGGCATTGTATAAATTCAAGTGATTTAGACTGCCCCTAAGTTGGGTGAATTCTCGTTCATCCGTTACTAAACCTCGGGCTTGCATCGAGCGACCCATACACGGTCGAATTTGAACCTCAGTCTAGCACTGAGGGACCCATATGCAGTTGAATATGAACCTTGGTCCAGTATCAAGCAGCCCATGCACGGTTGAATACCAAAACCTTGAGGGGCTTTTTAGCATGCATGCGGCGACTCCTCCAGTAGGGACGAGTACCGTCAGTCGACAATGGTTGGCGAGTTAGGATTCGACGTGTAAGAATGACATCCCATAGAGAGACGATTTCGAGTGATTACACGCAGACGATGACCCTAACTTTGCCAAAGCCTAGCCACGATAGCGATGACGCTTAGCCGGAAAATTATGGTACATTAAAAAATAAAACCGCACAAAAATATAAATACTATGACAATAATCGAAAAAATTTTCTTTGATTCGTTGCAAAGTTGGATTACACAGGTGTGCTAGTGCTATATATATAAGAGAAGAACACTACCCTAAGGATGGGGGCTCAGCGAGAAACGTTCTTGCTTTGGAGGTCCACGAGATGCTGCTCGACCACCCGTAAAGCGCCCCTGGATCTTTGCAACTCCTCCCCATCCTCAAATAGCTGAAGCTTAAGACTGGAGACTTGATTCCGACACTGCTGGGCCTCGGAGGTGTCGGCATCCACCCGGCTATGCATCTCCTTGACCACACTTGGGTTGACCCGCATTTGGATTAGGTGGTGGACCTCCCCTTCTAGCCGGCGAATCCTAGATGGCCTTTGGTACAAGCATGTCATCAAAATCTGTACCATCTTATTATCTTGTAAATAGAGAAAGAAAAGGAGATTAAGCCTGGCTGTTCCCAGTAAAGTGAAAAGTCCTTAAACACTTACCAAGATGCAAGGCAATTCCGCAGCCACAGTGCTCAGGGGCACCCTCGACGAAGAGCGAGAGTGGACGCTTGCTCCAACCAAGGCCGATCCAACGAGGGAGCCACCAGACTCATTGTAGTAACAGATGTGAGAGTCTCTAGACGAGATGCCTCCATGGTCACCGCCACCTTAATATCGCCCCTCATTGGGACCTCCACCGAGTGAACCTCATTAGGACCCACTCTGACTAACTCACAAGAAGAGCCAGACACTGTCTGCTTCTGCAAAGTAGACACGACTACAGGGACCTCCTGTTGGACCGCTTGCTGGGCATCCTACTGGGCTAGAACTAGCACGCAAATTGGCCCAGTCAGCCCCCCAACCTCAAGCTCACCCGATGCCCCTACAGGAAGAGCAAGGGGCTCGTCAGCCGTAGCAGCTCCAACACCCTCCTCTATGGTACCAACAACTGAGGATGTGACGAGGATCGGTCCCCTAGACGGTTTGCCTAAGCCCCGCATCCGCTCCACCATTGGCAGGCCTTGGCAGTGGAAGAAGAAGATCCAGATAACAATGATGTTCGTTGTTGAGACACACTCTCAGAAGGATCCTTGATATGCAAAGTCCCAGCCTTTCTTTTAAGCTAAGTGGGCAGCGGAGCAGTGGCTCCCGTACCATCCAAGGGAGACTCCCACTGGGCTTGTGCAAGCGCTTCAGTAGACAGAAGATGGTCCTTCTTGTTGAAGAAGCCAGTATTCACTCGGATCATCTTTATCCGCAGCTCAACAGACTCAACCTCCTTGCGCAAAACCTTGGTAGTGAAGGATGTCGGCACATTGCCCCACTCATTCAAGAGGGCCCAGTCGGAGGAGACCTTGACAAAGAAGAACCGATCCTTCCAATTCTTCACCGAATTGTGGATCTCTCTGCTTATACGTAAATCCTTAGGAGACAGTGAAATCCAGTCTCCATTCTAGTAGAACCAAAAGATTACCTTCACGGCCATTGCATTCAACGTCCTCCTGTGGTGGAGAAGAAATATGCAAAGATAGCACAAATACCTCATGGCATTGGCGTGGAATCTCACGATTGGAACTGCTAGGGCCACTAAGATTTCATGCAACTCTCCCGGGAGGGGGAAGCGAAGACCGCTCCTTAGGTGGGCATCGTAAATGGTGATGGACCCATTCGGAGGAGAATAGGCCCTATCGTACTCCCCTGGCATCGCAAACAGAATCATGCTCGTGATATTATACTGTATATATAAAGCCTCAATATCGGTAGTGGTAAGAACCAAACGAATCGCACCAACACCAGTACCCATGGAGACATGAAAAAATCGAACGAGAGAAACTAACTTGAGAGAAGAAAAAGATGGGGAAAATGACAAAGAGGTATCATTTTATACAGGCCATCATTCGAAATTTGAAATGACACCTCAAAAAGGCGCATGCATGATGACCTGAACACGTGCCAGCGCCAGACGATATCAAGGCATGTCAATTAACCTTCCACTGTACAGGATGTAGGCACTTGGCAAGGCTGTAAATTGGCAGCAAGCAAATGTGATGAGCCCGAAATCGGACTGACAGGCCAATGATCCAATCTGACGCCAGGCCAATCTAACTAATTTGGATCCAATCCGATCCGACATCCTGCTGGTTTGACTAGTCAACAATCTAGTCAAATGCCAACTAGCTTGACTAGTCAATGATCCACTCCGACACCATGCCTACATGACCGATCTAGATCAAGTACAACATTTAGCTGACTTCACTGGTCAATGATCCAGTTCGATGCTCGGCTTGTCTGATTGATTTGGATCCAGTCCGGCATCCAGCCAATTTGATTTGTCAATAATCTATTTAGATGTTCAGCCGGCTCCACTGGTCAATTATCCAATCCAGTATCCTGCTTGTTTGACTGGTCTGTGATCCAATTCGGTGTCAGATCAAACTATAGGCCCATAATTCAGTACGGCGTCAGACCTGACTAACAGCCCCTCAACCCAGTCCAGCGTTAATAGAAAAAGAAGAGAAAAGAACGACATCCAGAAAATCAAAGAGGCGAACAATATGAATAAAAATACTTACTAGTTCCATTCATTAATCTCTTTTTACAGAGTATAAACCCTCCAGGAGTGGGCATACAACAAGGAGAAAGATAACAAAAAAAGGGAGTACATAGAATGATGATTCGACTGTAAAAATTCGACTCAATTGTAACAAACTCCCAAATAAGCGAGCAACGAGAAGAGCCCGAGTGAGAAACTGGCGTGCACCCAGTAGATAGCAAAACAAGACTCACAAGAACAGCAGTTCGTGAGGGGTCAAAACAAGTGGCCCATCACGAAGACAGGCCGTCATCTAGAAGGAGATAGAGGGAAAGGAAAACCTTGTCCCACTCAAGAATAGCGGCAAGCTTGACTTCAGAATGGACATGAAAAAGGATGACCAAAGTGGTTTCCCACACAAAAAAAGGCGGCCAAAGCAGACCTCTCGTGTGTCCCAGGATGATGCCTTCGAACATCGAAGACGAGCTCCCTCCGATCCCGGCAGCCGGTAACTCAAGCTTCATGCTGATTTTGGGTTCCCATGCCACTTGACTAATAAAAGCGAGGTGTGATGCAAGGTACAATGGGCCCCTCAATTTATAGCAGGTTGAAGGATCAACAGGCCATTAAATGCGAAAAATTTTCCATGCTAGCAAATTCACAGAAAATCACGTGTAGAGAATTATACTAGAACCAATAAGGTAGAGAATCAGAGGGTGGCCTACGGAAGAGATGAAAGAGAAAAATGACAAGACATATCCTATATGTGAATATATCGGGGGTTGAAAATTCAAACCCTTCAGAATAGGAGACTACTAATGGGGACAGTAGAAATGAGTCAACCCAACATGAAGGCCCACGGATTGATGGTGGATCCTGAGAGAATCCTGCCCATAAGCCCAAAGACTAGTCGGCATTTCCGTTGACCCAAATAGTATTCCAGCCAGCCCGAACGGCCGATGTCGACCTTGGCCCTACCATGATGGCCGATGGATCTCTTCCTGCATGCTGAAATTACTTACCTTAGCCAACTCGACAACCCAAATATTACCCCTTCAACTCAGCGAATCTCTTCTAATAACAACTCCCATAACCACCACGTCCAACATCTCTTCAAAAAAGGAAGGGATTTTCTTGAATAAGCACAGTTGCGCTAATCGCCACCTATGATTCTGATGCCAACCTACCAAATCTGCGTAGACAGTTGTCAACCATCCTTAGTGCTTAAGTAGGGTTGAGTTGGCTTAAGGGTTATAAATACCTACGGGACAAACTCCAAAGGATAGGCTCACGTTCATACATTCACACTCAAACTTATGCTCAAAAACTCATACTCTAGAACTCACAAAAGACAGCTCTTTACTCAAAGAGCACCTGAAAGAATCCCTCACAATTCTTGCTTCATCAATCTCATAGCCGTTTCACGTCGAGTGTAATATCTGAATCAGATTCAAACCCCATACCTTTTACATCATCATACATAATTCTCATTCCCGCATCTTTCTCTCTCTGAAACATATTTGAGTATCGGAAGATAGTTTAGGCATACATGATGTGCCATTTGTACCTACACTATTACTACTATCCAATACTTAATTTCTAACCCAAATCTATAATTAATTTTAGTAATTCATTAATTTACTTAAATTTAATATTATTTTATAAATATTAAGGTTTGAGTCTTACAATGAGTTAAAGATGCATATTACGAACCTCTTAGAATTATGTGAGACTTAAATTGAACAACATGGTGTTGATAATCTACTGATAGAGGAGACTTTTACCATTGTTTTTAAATGTAAATCCTTATAATGAGATGCCTACACGCAAAAAATGACATTAATGTTTGGCCTAAGCTGAAGTGCAACGACAGTTAACAGAGTTACTAAATTTAAAAAAAGTCTAGTTTCGTGCTAAACTACTAATCAAATCAAAAGCCGATATGCATTCTAATATCCGACTTTAATAGAGGCATAATTATGTTCAATGTAGACTCCAAAATATTCTGCAGAGCCTGAAAGTTGAAGCTGGTGGTTGTATTGTTTGATGCTTCAGCAGTTGCTTCGTGTTAAAGCTTGCTGTGGGTCAAAGCTTGTTCCCCAAATAGCTGCTGATAATGCAATGGGTGAACAATTAAAGTGTGTGAATGATGTTAAATAATGTAATCTGGATCCTGTTGACTCTCTTGATCATTCAGAGTCCGTATATCAACCTTTTTCAGTCATATAGTAGGACTCATTCAGATATAACGCTGATAATTTAACGATAATAGAAATAAACAGTAAAGTCAGATAATCATATGATCTAGACGAGGCATGCATACGAGTACAATTTCAGGTTATAAATTTCAAATTTAATCATATCTTATTAGAATGTAAAATATTAGACGTGATGATGCTACTAAAGTATATAATTTAGAGACAAAGTTATATAATTTTAGTGGCAAATATTATTTGTCACTAAATTATAATTTTTGGTAAGGATTTGTTTTAGCTTCAAAACTTATGGTCACTAAAATATATATTTTTACGGTGAAATTATTTTTTTCTGTGATTTTAGTGTACCATTTAGCGGCAAAATAATTTTCTTAGTAAAAAAATCATTTAGTGACAAAATAACCAATCTCGTCTCTAATGTGTTGAGTGACAGAATTTTAGTGATAATATAATGACAAACTTATATATTTTGTGATGAAATTTTTCAGTGATAAATTTATAACTTATAGCGACAATATTTTGTCACAAAAAAAAAAGTAAATTGTTATAGTGAGAGTCAGCCTTATGCTCTCTGAGTTCATCTTACTCATCTCGAATATTGCACATTCTGCTAACTGTAAATGCGGCCCGCATCCACATGGCCACAAGGAGAAAGGACGGCCTATATGATTATTAGAGGGCCTTCAATTCTTAAAAGAGATAGAATGAGTTATTATTTAGATTTAAG
>JAODPA010106716.1:0-20262 GCA_025585075.1 Nepenthes mirabilis
ATTTTTATTTTACTCATAATAATTTATACTTTTATATAATACTTGATTTTTATCTCAATTCATTTTAATAACCAAATATTTCACGTCCAACGCAATAAACAGGGTAAGTAGGTGTCACGTATAATGCCCTCCATTTGTACGTTCTCCCTTCCGATGGAGATAAGGTGGGGTCCTCCAACGACTCAAATATCTCCCTCCTCTCAGCAATGAATTAATTTCCCTGAGCTTGAAACTCCAAGGATGGCAAGCTACCTGGGTTCACCACCCTTTCTATCCCACCCACTCACGAGAACTTTACACCAATTTTCGGCATCTTCTTCCCAGGTACCCCCACCGCCTCAGCCGCCAGTGACGCCAACGCAGCCATCTTCAGAGTATCCAGCTAGAAGTGCCTCAGTCATTGTGGAGAATCAGAAGACAAGGAAACCGGCAATTGATTCGACAGATTGGGTGGCCTCCACATTGTCGAGGAGGTTCGGCCTCGGTGCCGGGCTTGCCTGGGCTGGCTTCCTTGCCGTGGGTGTCCTGTCTGAGCAAATTAAGACCCGCCTTGAAGTCTCTCAGCAACTTGCTAATACACGGTATCTGTACCTCTAGAACTACGTATGTAGACCTTTGATTGTGCTTGTTAGTCTATCCGCTCTGCGTCATTTCACCATCTGCTTATGCGACGAGCCCCGTTTAATTTCTTTTACTAAGAACTCCTCTGAAGAATGCATAGATCTTTAAACTCAAATCTCTAAACAGTTCAAAGGTATAAAAAATGTTTCCCAGTCAACCCTTCGATGTGCAAGTCAATACTCCACGATTTAGAACTTTTTATGGAATAAGGGTATTCAAAGAACAATTTTCTATTTTTTTTTAGTAGGCTTGTGTGCTATAGAACTAATATGTGAAAATGTTTTCTTTGAGTCATCTTCATAAGAGAGGATTGCTCCGGCAAACAAAAGATGTATTAAGGGGTTTGTATTTACAGTAGCACTAGCCCTATACCTAGGATA
Organism: Nepenthes mirabilis; assembly: GCA_025585075.1. Lineage (NCBI taxonomy): Eukaryota > Viridiplantae > Streptophyta > Magnoliopsida > Caryophyllales > Nepenthaceae > Nepenthes > Nepenthes mirabilis. The sequence continues at coordinate 1,002 of JAODPA010106716.1, forward strand.
AATTTGTAGCATTTTTTAAAGTATTCATTACACAAAGTGATTGTTATTTAACTGCTCAACCTTAGTTATTTTAAGTGATTGAATAATTTGATTGGGTATAAATCCAGTACCTATTACTTTTCTCAATGAGCGTATTTATTATCTTACTTCTTTGATAACTTTAAGACTTTTACGAGTCCTAATGATAGTTTTACTAAAAAAGTTATAATATTATATCACATCTACTTAATTATATGGTCTAAATAGTTGTCAGGATGATAAGCTTAGTAAAATATTTTTATAAGGTTTGTAGTATAGATAATCTATTATACGTATTTTAAGCACTGTTGACATAATAAATCAATTGATGTCAGTATTTTAACTTAGGTCAATGGTATGTACCAATTTGGCACTTCTAAATTGACTAATAACTCCATACTTTGACAATCCGGCTAATTGGTAATATGCTTATGTGACAATTTGGCTTTAAAAAATCCAAACTCTGGCAAACATACTTTTGACAAGTTGGACTGATTTGATAATTCATCTTCTAACAACTCATCCCATTTTAACAGTTCTTTACTAATATTAAAATCTCAAATCTTGTTATTATTATTTTTTTTATTACTGGAAGCATAATTAATTCTCCAATCTTAAAGTCCAAAATCAAGCTTTAATATTGTAGGTTTGAACTCAACCCGAAGGTAAGTGGCCTCGGTGTCAGAGGTGTTTCTTCAATCAAGACTATCAACTGGTTTGATGGCGTCACTTCATTGCTTGTTGACATCATGTCCCCATTGTTTAGGCACGTGTCCACTTCATGTTTGTTGCAGTGTTTCCCCAAGTCTTGGTTCTGATCATTCGAACTATTTTGGCACCAAAATGTCCCTGGACAACTTGGTCTTCAGGCTTGTTTTGAGCCACGCGAACGAATCATCTCCACGCTTTTTTTTTTCTCTCAAAACCCTCACCTTTCAATTTTGATCTATGTCTTCGTCTGGTTGTAATGGATACCTCCCTGGCCTCCCCGCCCCTCTATTAATTACTCCATTTTAGGAGTTCATAATATCTTGTCAGCTATTCTCTCAAGTGAATTGGAGAAGTTATCCACGAAATATCGTATCTTAGAGCAAATATAATATAATTTCACCTATTCACGTAGAGAGGTCTCACATCTGAAATTTAAGTATTTATTACGGTCTATGAGGCTCACTTAAAAGGCAACTTAAAGTTTTAAATTGTTATAGAGTATGTGGATACCCTCAATACTTTAAAAATATCAGTCTTATACCTTGAGTCTATCAGGATGAATTGCCTTACATTTTGTGTTTATTTTTTTATACAAGGGTCATTTTCTCATTTCTACTATTTTAAAAGAGGTTTTAGGTCTGCACATGAGGAAAATTAGATTTCCTTGAGCCCACTAGTTCTCATCGCATGAGAAAACCACAATTAGGCTAAAAAGGTGGGAGGATCAATTCTTTTTTGTTTGATTTCAAGAGAAACGGGCCCTTTCCAACACATGGGATGGGCTAATTTGGCCTACACTGCTACATTGTTGTCCTCAATTGAGCAAACTTTTTATACTCTTATTCTCAATTCAATTCCATAACATATTGAGATTGTGAGGCACATATGGATGTTTTTGCAATAGTGTTTTAAAACTTATTTATGGGTTTGACGACTTTGTAGTCAATACTATTACAATTTTGACACTTTTTTTCTCATCCCTCTAAGAAGAGGATTAGATCCGCAACCAGTGGCATCCATATAATTGAACATTTTGCACCAATGACTATTAGAGATTTCGTGTTGTATCTTTAAGAGATTCCCTCAACATAGAAATAATGAATATTTTTGTCACTATTAAGGTGGAGTATAATATCAATCGTCATCTCTTCTATCTACTCGACCTTTTTAGTTTGCCTCTTTTGTCTTTTCGGCTCCTTCATTCTCTATTTTGGCACTACTTGCCTCCACATCCACTTTATCTTTTTTTTTTTTTAGTTAACTTTCAGTCATACGTAGTATATTAGCAATTTGATTTGAATGATCTCAAACCCACTAAGATCAGACTCTGATTTGTTGATAGGTCCATAAAACTCCTTGAAGGTGTGGTGTTAGATGTTTTAATCTAGATTGATCAAATTTATTTTCACATGAAATTTGTTGCGCTTAAATTTCTTCATGTTATCATTCCTAATGCTCACATCCTAGTCATTCTCAATAGGTTATTTTTAAATACTTCTAATACTTTAATTAATTATAGAATTGATTTAATTACTATAAAAATAAATGCTATCTCTTGGATTATGAGGATATTAGAAATGTAAACCTTGTTGATGATATTGTCCAAAATCACAAAAATAAAAATTAACTAATAAGCACCTAGCAAAATCCTTTTATCGATTGGGACAACTTGATTGACCTTGATGAGGAGGTAATTGGAGAGTTGACTTCGAAGTGATAAATGACTAATGTGTTTTTAGACGAGGACAACATTTATAATGGTTTGGTTTCATCTATCCGCACCTCTCATTACAATAACTATTGCTTCAAATTATTGTTGTTTAAACATATAATAAGCATAAGATGAACCTTTTTGATTATTGTGTTTTTAATGGTGAGTCCTTTTAGTTGATAAATTAGACCCACCCCTTGTTGAGTAATTTTGTGTTACATTTTGTATTCAAATAATATTGTCTTTCTTTAATACTGATATTTCTTTTATAAACTGACTTTATTCATAAGTTACATTTATATGTTTAGTATTATTCTATCAAATGTAAAACGTTTAGGTACATGCTTTCACTCAACCTATTTTTTGCAAGATATTTTGTATTACGAATGATGTTCGATTTAGGTAAGGGAAGAGCAAACATCTCTAATGACTAAATTTTTTAATTTTGAATTTTTTTAAGATAAAGAAAAAAAGAAAAACTAAATTGGGATATTTGAAAAAAAAAAAACTGAACTTTTTAGAAGGAATTCTATATTTTCTTAGGTACTTATAAATTATGGATTGGTTAATAATTTTGTAATTTTTGGGATCTACATATTAACTATTGTTAAATTTTAGGATTNAATGAGAACTTAATGCAAGTGTGAGATTTTTTGAGTCATTCTTTGAATGGGAAGGTGTTGACATTTACTCTTTAATGATTAGGTTTTTTTAACTATTAGTCTTTAAATAAATTTATTGTACTTGATTTGAATTTGTTATTCTTGATAATTGTTTATTGCTAAGAATTATTATTTTTAGGCATATATGTTATTGTTATTCACTTTTAAGGGCATAATTTCGATAATTTTTGTTGAGAGAGAGGTAGGTTTTCATATTCCTAATAAAAATGTAAAAATAAGAAAGTAGAATAAAGTAAATGAAAGAAAAAATGATTAGGAGAATAGGGTAAATGAAGATAAAAAATCTTGCCATAGTTTGTTTTGAAGAGATGGAAATATCTACGGACAATGATATTAAAAACTTTAACTGATTTCCAATGATATATAATTATCGTCACAAATACAATAAGTCGGGTATTATTGTTGGGTATGAGTCACTCTCATGTGGATCCATTTTCATTTGACAAACCAATTGGTGGTACGGATAAATAGTTTTTTCATGTGCACAATAAAGGCCTAAGACACTGATTCAAGAAATATTACGCTTGAGGTGTTTCTTAGAGTCATATGAGGCACCGATTCAAGAAATATTACGCTTGAGGTGCGCCCAAGAGGTGCCTAAAGTGCCTATTCTAGAAGTATCATGCTCGAGACACGCCTGATAGGCACTTAAGTGCAGCCCACAGAATAAAAATGCACTAATGTGTTTTAGGGTAAATCCACGTGCATTCAAAGCAGTATTTGTAAGAGAAAAAAGAAGAGAGAGAGAGAAATGAGAGAATGATTTGTACAATTGGATGAGTTCCGAATCATTTTTCAATATCTACTGGATACATTACTCTTGAAATTTTAAAAAAATGTTTACCGATTTTATTCCTTTTCTTTTATTTTATATTCTCTACTATTCAGACTTATTTGAAATAAGATATTGTGACCTTATATTTGGAGTTTGTAAAATTAAAAAATTGTATAGAAAAAATATTTATGGAAGAAACATCCCGTAATTTTTTTCTCATTCTAAAGGGAGTTTTTTACATAAAAATCATATTTTACTTTATTATATGTGATTATTGTGTACTTATCATGTATAGGTAATTTTTTTTCTTATGATTTAAATAAGTGATCCAATCCCAACAAATGGTATCATAAATATAATTACTTGTGTTGTTATTGAATCTTGTTTAAATTGATGGAGGTTAGGAATAAATTGTTTATTTAAATGGCACAAACTATGATATATGGTGGAGTAAGATGAAAGATTTATTATTTGTGAAAATAATACATCTTCTAGTGTTTGTAACATAAAAGCCTAAATCAAAATTTAAGGAGGAATAGGTTTTTGAACATGAACGAGTTTGTGGTTTGAATCGATGGAGGTCAGGAATAAAATAGTTTATTTAAATGGCACAAACTATAATATATGGCTAAACAAGATGAAAGATTTGTTATTTGTGAAAACAATGCATCTTTTAGTATTCGCTACGCAAAAACCCAAATCAAAATCCAATAAAAATGGGCTTTTTAGTATGAATAAGTTTGTGACTACATTCGGCAATTTGTGAATGATAATGTGTATAATTACATTTAGAATAAAACAAATGCAAATAATTGTGGTAGAAGCTTGAGACATTCTATACTTCAAATATGGGTAATAATAAATTGTTCCACTTGATGAAATCAATGCAAGTGAGGTACAATGATGGCACGTCTATTGTCGATCATTTGAACAAGTTCGAATGATGCGTGAATCAGTTGAATAGCATGGTTATCAATTTTGATAATGAGTTGTTGGGCTTGTAGCTATTAACTACCTTACTGGACTTTTAGAATGTGATACGGATCACCATTATCAATACTATTCCAAATGACGTAGTGACACTTGAAATAGCAAAGGGACCCGTGCCAAATGTGAAGATGAGATGACAATCACAAAAGTCCTCTTCTTCGCACTCCAAAGTGCTAGTCTTCAAACCACAAGGAAGGAGTAAATGGTGTGGTCCTAAATCTGGTAAGAAGAGTCAAAATAAGTCCTAGTAGAGATATTAGAACCTCAAGTGCAATTATTATGAAAAAAGAAGTACATCAAGAAATATTATTATAAATAGAAGCGTAAGAACGCAAATGGTAATGTGAAGAAAATAAACAAGGCCTGAGATGAGGAGAGGGCTTCAATTGTTACTGATGTTGACCTTTGGTTGCTGTATAAAGAGGATGAGATGATAAATCTAGCATATTACGAGACCAATTGGGTGGTGGGCAGTGGTACCTCACTCCACGTCATGTCATGGAGGAAATTCTTTATCTTATATTCCTGGTGATTTTGAAGTGTTAAAGATGGATAACGAAGGGACATCCCAAATTGCCAACTATAGTGACATGTGCCTCATTACCAACAATGGGACCAAATTGCTATTGAGAGATGTTCGACACGTCCCAAATAGTTAGCTGAATTTGATTTTAGTGATAAAACTTGATGATGAAGATTATTGCAACACTTTGTATAAATGGGCATAGAAGTTGACTAAAGGGTCTCTAATAGTTGTCTAAGAAAAGAAAGTTTCCAACGTATATGTATTGCAAACCTCAATTTCAGCTGGAGATATACATGTTGTTAGATGTGAGAAGTCTTTAGATTTGTGGCATCAACGGCTAAGTCACATAAGCGATAAGGGCTAACGAGTTTAACTAAGAAGGACTTCCTTCGAAAAGTGAAGGAAGCAAAACTGAAGACTTGCCCTCATTGTATGGCAAAAATACAACGACAAGTTTCATTCCATGGAAACTCATTCACAAGGAAGACCGATCTTCTTGAGTTGGTCCACATTGATACATATGGCCCTTTTAAGGTAAAGACACTCGGAAAAACACTATACTTCATTACATTCATTACAATTGTTTAAAAAAATTATTGATGTATCCGTTAAAGTATCAAGCCCTTGATGGATTTGAATATTTTCACACATTTGTGGAAAGGAAAATGGGGAAGAAGTAAAAGTGTATCTAAAATAATAACGGTAGTGAGTACATCGGAACATTTGATTCATATTATTGGTCTCATGAAATTCGATGCCAAAAGACTCCACTAGAGACACCGCAACTGAATGGTGTCGCCGAAATGATGATGAGAATTCACTGTATAATTTCGGAAGTAAAGCTCCATAATTCATTTTGGGGAGAAGCCTTGAGAACTGTGACTCATATTATCAACCTATCAACAAACAGTGTACTAAATGAAGAAATTCTAGAAAATGTATGGTCTAGAGAGAAAGTATCCTACGACCACTTATACATATTCGGGTGTGAAGCCTTTATTCACATCCCGAAGGACGAGATAATAAAGTTGAAGTCAAAGATAAGATAATGTATTTTTCTCGGTTACGAGAAAGATAATTTAGGATATTGGCTCTACGATCTAATTGAAAAGAGTTTATTTGATTAAGGGCTGTGATGTTTGTTGAGGATGAGACAATTAAAGATATCGGTAAAGAGGCCAAGGTTGTTTCCAACAATGATAGCAACCAGATTTGTGATAGAAATTTTGAGTCCTTAATACCAGTGCCAGTTCATCATGAACACAGTGATCAAGGCATTTTTTTTTATAAGTAAGTAAATTGTATTAAAAATTAAAAAGTACAACACTTATATTCTATTCCAAGTGTTTTGCCAACTTGGAGGAAGAATATAACAGTAAGGGAGTTCCCTAAAACCATAACCAACGTCATGAAGAGACAAAAAATACAATGAAATTAGATCATCAAGATCAGTGCCACCATAGTAAATACTGCTACTGAGTCACCAAAAACTGCATCGGCAACCATGACAACAGATGTAGCATCTAACACCAAAAGCCGCCTCCCTGACCGGGAGGGAGAGAGAACGATTGTATAAACCAGTGGAGCCTAAACTTCCACGGCATCCAAGTAGGGTAATCACAAATCATCCTAGTTGGCTCATCTCATTAATCCAACATACTGAAGGCAGCCTTCAACAACAGTAACACAGACTAGGTGATCAAGGTAATCCCGAAGAAAAAGCTGACTATAAAACTCTTACTTTTGATGATGAGGATGATACTATTCCTCATGATATTGTTGAGCTTACTGAGACCATTCCACTTCGACGATCTATGAGAGATCGAAAGCCCTCTATTCGTCTATCAGCTAATAAGTATTTGTTACTTGCAATGGAGGGAAGACCGAAAGTTTTAAAGAAGATATGGCGGATGAGCACAAAAAGGAATGAATGGTAGCCATGTAAGACGAAATAAAATCGCTGCAAAAAATCACACGTTCGAGCTAACAAAGCTGCTGAAGGGAAAGCAAATATTAAAGAATAAGTTGGTTTTTCCACTTGAAGTCTGATGAGAACATCCTACAACCAAAGTATAAGGTAAGGCTGGTTGTAAAAAGTTTTAATCAGCGGAAGGGTATTTATTTTAACGAAAATTTGCCCCAATTGTGAAGATATCTTCAATCTGGGTGGTGTTTGAATTGGTTACAGTTCTTGATTTTGAAGTTAAACAACTGGATGTGCGGATGGTATTTCTTTACGGTAACCTTAACAAAAAAATTTATATGAAGTAGTCGGAGGGATTTCGAGTTGAGAGGAATGAATGGTTAGTGTGTCGTTTGAAAAAAAATCTATATAGGTTTAAATAAGCTCTAAAATAATTGTATAAGAAATTCGAGTCTATTATAGTAGGGTAAGGCTACCAGAAGACTATTTTGAATCATTGTGTCTTTATTTAGAGATTTTCTGAAGATAATTTTGTTATTCATCTACTTTATGTGGATGATATACTAATTATTGGACACAATATCTCCTAGATCACCGGCTTGATAATAGCATGGGAAGTCCTTTGCCATAAAAGATTTAGGGCCGACGATGTAGATTTTAGGTATTAGAATATTTCACGACTGCAAAGTAAGGAGACTATGGATGTCCCAAGAGAATTACATTGAAAAAGTGTTTCAATATTTCAGTATAGAAAAGTCAAAGCCAGTGAACATTCCATTGACTAATCACTTTAAACTGAACAACCGACAATATCATTCCACGGATGATGAAAAGGCAAGCATACCCAACTCTTCGGTTGTGGATAGCTTGATGTATACTATAGATTGTACGAGATCAGATATTGTTCATACTGTTGACACGGTTAATTGATTTTTATCAAATTTCAGTAACGAATATTGGTTCGTAATAAAATGGATATTCAGATATCTCTTCAAGTTATGTTTATATTTCAAAAGTGACAAGCCACTTCTTATTAGGCATACTGATGTAAACACGGTCGGTGATGTTGATTCACGGAAGTCTACTTCAAGATATTTAGTCATATTCATGAGAAGAACTATTTCTTGGCAATCGAAATTGTAGAAGTGTGTTACTCTTTCGACCATAGAGGCAAATTTTATTATTGTGATGGAGGCAAGTAAGGAGATATTGTGGATGAATAAATTTATCAGGGAGCTCGATTTCAAGTAGGAGCAATATGTGCTGCTTTGTGATAATCAAAGTACAATTCACCTTTGTAGAAATTTTTCATTTCATTCTAGATCAAAGTTCATTGATGTAAAATATTATTCGGTGTAGAATGTCATTGATTCGGAATTGTTAGTGTTCAATAAGATCAGAATCGAGGATAATGGATCGGACATGATGATTAAAGTGTCGTAAAGAAAGAAGCTTAAAGTTTACTGTACTATTACTGAGATGATGACGAGCGTCACCATAGGGTCATGAGAAAAAGTTTGTTAGATTATGGGTCACTCTTGTATTAGCTCATTCCCATTTGAAGTATCAATTGATAATACGGATGAAGAGTTTTTTCACATGCCTGGCGAAGGCCTAAGGTATCAATTCCAGAAATATTGCACTCGAGGTGCACCCAATGGGCAACTGAGGCACCAATTCCAAAAGCATTGTGCTCGAGGTGTATCCGAGAGGCGCCTGAGATACCAATTCCAGAAGCATCACACTAGAGGTGTGCCTGACAAGCACTCAAGCACCATTTCTAAAGGCATCCACACTTGAGGTGCACCTGACGGGCACTCCAGTGCGACATGTAGAATAAAAATTTGCCAATACATTTTATGGTAAATCAATATGCATTCAAAACACCGTTTGTAAGAGAAAAAGAAAGAAAAGAGAGAAAATGGAGAAGATGAAGATTCGTTCATCCGATTGAGTTCTGAATTGTGTTCTAATTTTCACTGACATTGGAAACGTTGTTCTTAAAATTAAGAAGAATATTTATCGGTTTTATTCCTTTTCTTTTATATTGTATTCTCTACTATTTGGATTTGTTTGAGATAAAGTGGTGTGATCTTATATTTGAGATTTGTATAAACGAAATATTATATAGTGAAAATCTTTATGGATGAAACGTTCCATGGTTTTTCTCCCTCATTATAAAAGAAATTTTTACATAAAAATCGTTTCTTATTTTATTATTTGTTATTATTATATACTTATCGTGTGCAGTTAATTCTTTCTTCATGATTTAAATAAACGATCCAATTCCGACAATTATATTATTAGAAAGCTTAACTTTTTTGTCATCCTCGTACAGTTATATCCATAACACAAATTACATAACATAAGAAAATTCACAAATATTTTGGGAAGCATACCTTTCTTCAAAGGTAGGTTTAGGAGACTAGGCCTTTCACAGCATAAAATAGAAATTTAGTCGATTGAGTCATATATTAGTACGCTGATGAAAGGTCAGGTAAAGCCTTGACACCAAAATGAGACATAAAATGCTAATAACAAAAAAGTTTATGCATCATAGCCTTTCATACAGGTTTTTAAAAATAAAGATGATAGGCCAGTCAAAATGAATCATATACTTGAATTGATAGGCTTCACTAAGGATCATTTCATTCAATTTCTCAAAGTTGGGCATGCAAAACCAATATCTAAACCTCAAAAGTCTAAGAACTTGATTGTTAAATTCAGCTCAGATATATTAACAAAAAAATGTATCATCCAATTTGCCGTCTCTTAATCCTTTCATAAATCTTTAGCTGCATTTAAAACTATAATAAGATTATATTCATACCTTGAGAATACAATCTAATATTACACTCCATGTCATCTAACATTTCCATCTCTTTGATCATTAGGTAAAACACCAAATCTGCCAACTTATGGATCAATGCATCTGATATTACATTTTCTTTTCCGGGTTAATAGCAGATTTTGTAATTATAATCTTTCAATAGATTTATTCATTATCTATATTGTATGATCAATTCTTTTTAAGAAAATAAATATTTTAGATTTTTATGATTTAAATACTGTAAAATTCTCCCCGTATACATAGTATTTTCGTATCTTTATTGCAAAGATAACAATGGTAAGTTTTATGTCATCTGTAGGGTAATTCTGTTCATTAATCTAAGCCTCTATCATGTTGTGTCACCATGTAATCCAAACCTCTCTTAGGAGAACCAGAATAAACCATATAACCTTCAAATTCTTGTGAAATAGATAGAATCAAGGATGTCGTTAAAAAGTTCTTCAAATCTTGAAAATTTCTTTGATAACCCTCATCCCATTAAAATACCAATGTCATTTTCATCAAGTCAATAGCACTACTATCCTTACGAAAATTTTCACAAACCTCTTATGATGCCTGACCAAACTAAGAAAAATTTGCACTTTAGTTATATTTGTTAACCAACTCCAACTTGAAACCTTTTTAATTTTCTTTTGGCCCACTGAAACACCTCACTTTGATAAGGTGCATACATTTGATCTGCTCAATATAGCAATATGCAAACGTTTCGTACACTGGATAAACTATTATTCCTATATTCTCAAAATTCCATTTATATTTTGTTTTATTTTTCGCATTTGGTATGCTGGGAGGACAATTAAACTTGGCCTACTTCACACGTATATACAATTGAAATAATCACTAAATAGTAGCAAAGGCATATGAAGTGCATGAGAAAACAAGTAATCCAACCAGAACTCATGTTCATTGTTACGCAGCAGAGAGAGAGAGAGAGAGAGAGGGGGGGAGGAACTCAAGTAAAAATAAAAATAATAAATATGAATGTGTGCCCTTATTAATAGATCTTTGGCCATTGAATAATGTCAGCGAGCTGCTAAATAGAAACACGATCCTCAACATCGAGAAACCTGACTATGCCGGAAATGTGTTTAAATCAGTTACTAATTGTGGCTCTTTTTCCTGAAAACGTCAAGTATTCTGGTTTTGTCCAATTGCAAATCACCTCACAAGGAATACAGTTTTAACAAGCAAGTAAATAGTATGTTTTGTTGGAGTGCTTTTACAGTCTATTTGGTGTAAACTTTAAAGGGGAAATGAAATACCGAATGCTAGGTCAAATAAGTAAATCGTAAATAATAATTATTGGAATGAAGTTGTAAAATTAAATTGCATGAATCGGTTAAAGCCGACACTTCAAAATCAAATGTCTCAAGTTTAATGATCCCCCTACTGTCTCGCTGGAAAACCATACTGCTGCTAAATTAATTGATCTAACAGCGTAAAGGAGCTTAGTTGGAATTAGCATGCTTTGGAATTTAAACTATAAAAATTATTATTGACATCTTTTTTTGCTTTCTTTATACATAGGGATGTGGAGAAAGAAGAAGTGATATTGCCAAATGGGATAAGGTAAATTCAACGCTGACGGAGTTCATGCTACGTGCATACACAAGACAATGAAATAACTGTGTTTGAGTCCATGTACGTGCAGGTACTGTGACATCAGAGTAGGAGGGGGTGCAGCTCCTAGACCAGGGGACTTGGTAGTGATTGATCTCAAAGGAACAATAAAAGAGAGTGGGCAAGTGTTCGTGGATACATTTGATGGTGACAGGAAGCCACTTGCTCTGATTGTGGGGTCAAGGCCATACACAAGAGGTGTGTGTGAAGGGGTCGAACGCTTGTTGCGGACCATGAAGGCAGGCGGCAAGAGGAGGGCAACAGTTCCACCTAGTTTTGGATTTGGGAATGAAGGCGCAGACTTTGGCTCGGGAGTTCAAATTCCTCCAAATGCAACCCTTGAATATATTATTGAGGTCGATAAGGTTTCCATTGCTCCTGCATAGTATATACGTTAGTGCTTATACATTTATTATCGAGGATGACTTGAATAGTTAGTACATATATGTGTACAATCTTTTCTTTTATTGGGTCTTCATTGGACCTTGAACTGCCTACATAACTGCTACCCTTTTTCATAATCACAAACCATAACGTAAAAACTTTTTGTAAACTTTTGATGTTACTCTTTACAATTAAAAATTCAAAATGGGTTTCAAACTTGTTAAAGATTGGTCCTATTACTAATTTGATGTGATGCACTTTCAAAATTTAGAAAGGGAATGAAATGTGAGAGGAACAATGAATACCTATACACACACAGAGTGGGCATTGGGCTTGAGAACTGCAATCTAAAACACGGAGAAAAAGAACAATGGGGAACAAGGTGGCATGCACTTTCATCTCTAATTGTGGTGTTTGGTTCAATTTTTCTCACACAAGAAGGCATTAAGTCCAAACTAGGAGACGTGCCTCAATTTTTTTCCAAGTGTAGTGTTCTCCACCTAAAGTATGGTTGATTCTAATGCCCTTCTAGACTACTTCGTTCTATTTGCCCAATATTTCATATAAAAAATATGGTCAGTTTAAGTTGCTTACCGTTTATTAAATCCCTTTTTTCAGAGAATATTTGAAAGATATCTTAAACCTATAAGCACCAAATATGTATATAAGTGTTGCATCCATGGTTTCGGATTGTCGTATGGATTAGAGAGCCTCCGGATTCCTAATTTGGAGCGAATCTCAAGCGAGTCCGATCTCTATCTCTATTAACTTGGAACCTATACAACACAAATTACAAATAAGGGTCAGAGGCCGGCGGAATTTCTTCCACCGAAAACACTCAAATGCTCAATTCAGTTACCTCCCACAATAAATGGAAAGGGGCGCGCATGTAGAGGCACACTAGAATATGCAGTGCGTGTGGTGGAGTGTGTAATGTAAGGGTGAGAGATTGATGAGTGTTTAGTGGGAGGCACGACTCCCTGAGTGCACCGCAGCAGGTGGCTAATTCTCGTTGACTGAGAAGGCTGAGAATGTGGGATCTGGAAGATGCTTTTGGAGTTCAACTTGCGTAACGTAGAGTCAATTATCCAGGATCCAATCCCTTCTCCCGTAGAAGGAGAGGGATTTTATAGAACCCCTGGTTGGGGGCTTTGGGCGCGAGAATCCTCGTTGCAAGGATTTGTCATCTGTTGCCTAATAATGGTCGTCGGCTTGTCTATTGTTGCCTTGTGGTAGCAAGGAGACCGTTGTGCCTCGCAAGCCACGCCTGGTCTACCTTTTGTGCTGGACTTGGCTAAAAAACTGTGGAGAGCGGCGCCAGCCGCGGTGGACAGCGTTGGCCTTCTACTCATTGACCCACTCCCCTGCGCTGCCTGCTGTTGCATTGATGAGTTGCATGTGGTGTTGATTGGCCGGGTGTGTCGAGCCACCATGTTGGATTTCCTTACTCTTGGGCTGATTCAACCGTCAGGGCCGTTTCCCTCTGGTTTGGGACTTGCATCTCATGGGCTACGTCGACACTGGACCCAACACTAGGCCCCATGCCTGGGTCGACCTATGGTCGTGGCCTGGCATGTCCTTCTGGGTCAAGTTCATGGTCGCTCGGCTTCCCTCAAAATGCGCCAATGTTTGTCGTCTTCCAGTTTCGTGCCTTCCCTAGGCGATTGCGCAGGCTTTTCTAGCACCGCAGTGATTCGATGCCAGGTATGGAAGGATCCGTACGCCTGAGGTTGTGTTAGATTTGAGGGCTTTTCTGTTTCGTGAAAAACGTCCACGGGATAGTGTGCCCCATTAAGTGCTGGAAGGGCGCCAACTTGCCAATAAATAGGAGGGCCCTTCGACTGGTGTGGCTCATCCCTTGGCTGACTTTGGAGGAGCAATGCGAGGGTCTTGGTTCGTCCCGCCTCTGGTGGGAGTCCACGAAGGAATCGGATGGACTAGCTAGAGGCCCAGAGCTTCAGACGAAGATTGTCCTCATGCCTCTGTTGCGGGCGGTTCTTCAAGCTAACGAGGATGGCTCGGCAACTTTGCCAATGTCATGTGCCTCCCTCCTGGCCGTGGGGATCTTCCATCTGGGGGAGGATCTCGATGAAGCTACCACGAGGCGCCCTTCCCCCAGTGTAGCGCATTTCCCGCGATCTCCATTTCACTTGGATCACCGTATGTGCCTTCTGGAGGGGAGGCAAAGGACGGAGTCTCTGTTAGGGGAGTGTAGGCCCTTGGAGTCCCTATTGAAGGCTTTTGCCATGGGTGTCGGTCCTACCTTTGCTGTTAGCATGGGGCTCACCCGCAAGAGCTGGCTGAAGCCGCCTGCTCCGGGGCTTGGATGAGGCGATGGAGTTTCAGAGGTGGGACCGTGGGGACCGCATGCATATCACGTTCCTCCATCCGCGCTCCAAGCATCCAGAGTGGTTATTTCGGGGTTCGCGCCCCACGCTACTTTTTTTCCTTTTTTGTACTTTCTTTGCCACAAGCATTGTACTTGTAAAGGAATTTTGATTAATAAAAACAATAGCAAGTGCTTTCATTCTTCTTGCTATCATGCGGATCTTCCACCTTTTTATGGTTTGGTTCATTCCTGGTTGTCCACGGTCTGCTCTGCCGGCGTCGCCCCTCAAACCTTAAAGGAGGCCATCAATAGGGGGATGCGGTGTGAAGAGACTATTGACCCGTGACGTCCTGGGAAGTTGAACACTGTCGGCAAGTGTTGTGTCTGCCATATGTCATGGTGCATTAATCACGGGGGAGATCGTAGGGCGATGCGCCATAATGATTTGCTTTGGAAAGGTGCGTCCCCTCAGGGATCTGCCATGTGCAGGGTGTCCATTGGCTTTCTACCGACACGCTTTGTTTTCAGAACGCTTCCATTTCAATGGGAAACTCTGCTTATTTAAATGCACGAGTTTCCTCTAAGGTTGCATGCTCTGTTGCCTTTTTGACGGCATGAAGTTTCGCGTTGCCTTCGAGCCTTTTTTTCTTTTTCTTCTTGCATTGCGACTTCAATGAAAAGGTTGTCCTCGTTATCCGGGTTAGAATCTTCTTCCGAAGAGCCTGAGATTGGGACCCATGCCTCTGGTATCCTTAGTGCGGCTGTGGCTATTGCAGTGGTAGCAGAGGGATGTCATTCATAGGCCACTGTTCTGGGCCCGATGTAATTTTTGAGGGTGCCTCCAAGCTTTGACAGGGAGGAGATGTCCGCCTCCTCGTGGGATCGTAGTTCCAGGAGGGCGGACCCCCTGCTTCATCAAGCTGCTAGGGCCATTGAAGGCGTTGAAGTTAGGGTGCAGGTTGCAGTTAAAGAGATTGAACAGATGAGGGCTCGGGCCTCATACTTTGAGGAGGCGTGGGCTAAATCAGAAGCGAGGGTGTCTAGGCTTGCTGGTGCTAACATGCAAGCCCGGGCCCGCATATTGGCTTTTCAGTAGGAGGTTGAGCGACTGCGGTTATAGTTCAGAGAGGAGCTTGCGTGGATGGGGACTGAGCTGAGGTCGAGGTTCTTGCCGGAGGAGGTTGGTCCTGCATTGGAAAGGAACTTTTAGGACAACATCTGTCATAGTCGAAGACTAGTCTCGTTGGAGGATTCGAACTTCTGCATTGGCATCCTAGACTCTTGAAACTCTAGTGCCCTGACACGTGCGGATCTGTTAGAGTATCCAGCTCCGAATCCTTATGAGCTCAGAGGGGGCCGTTAGTTGTACTTTGCGGCCACAGGCTACTATAGAAAAGAGTTATTGATAATCCATATAATGAAACTTAATACTTAACTTCTCCGCTTATTTTTCGTTGCTTGTTATGTTTGAACGGTCTGTTCCTTTTTGTGTGTGTTCGTCTCAAAAAATTTTTCGCCACCGTCCCTGGCGATTGAGATCCCCACATTAAATGCGGGTGTGCTAGCAGGGATCTTGGCTGGCAGCCGGTGCGATATCGATCTGCAGTCTGATGAGGGGCCATGATTGGCTGCCGCTTCAGACTTGTGACGCTCCTGTTGAGTGGGCACGTGGCTTGGTCATTAAACAAGGGCATCATTTGAGCTTTACCGTGCTCTGGCACCTCGTTGCCTATTTGAGCGATGCTCCAGTGACATTCCCTTTCTTCATATTTCCCTGCGCTGAAGGCTTTCAAATTGCTAGAGAGAGAGAGAGAAAGAGCAATGGCAAAGAGGAAAGGGTCCCCTTCTTCTTCTCGAGTTTCCCACGTCGTTCGCCACGGTGTTGACAACACTGGGTCCACCCTAACAGCGAGTGCCATCGCGGCCTCAATAGTGGACTACGAGATCCCTAGCGACTGGGCGTACCTTGCCCCTGGTTGTACGAGTAAAGCCAACGCCCCTACAAAGGGCTTCATCTTCATTTATGTGCACCATATGAAAGGTGGGCTTCGTTACCCCATGGTGTGTGAACTGTACGCACTTATTGACGCGCTTTGCATTCCCATTGCTAGGCTTCATCCAAGTGTCGTTCACTATCTAGTCACTATGTGCATTTTTTGTCGTCTTCATTCTTGCTCATTTGATGCAAAGGCGGCGAAGGTAATTTTTCGCTTCTTCGAGTTCGAAGACTAGGTTTCGATGTCCCCCCGCTCCAATTTTTACTTCAGGTGTACCAACCCTGACTCGGTAAAGAACTTAAAGAGCTAGTTCTTCTTCTTGTGGGAGCCCCCGGACTCATAACTCTCCCACGAGTAGGGCCCAATTTCTAAGTACTTTGGCAAGACTATGACTACAGAGGAGAAGAGCGGCTCGGCAAAGTTACATGCCGCGATCCGTGCAAAGATGAAGACGTTCTCCATCCAGGGTCATTATCTGACTAAGGATGCCTTCAAGGCCATGAGGTGGGGACCGGAGTCCGGATGTGCGATTGCTGGCCCAGAGAGAAAGAGGCCTGATGCCATTGTGCTTCATAAGGCGTCGAGGAAACTCTTGAAGGAAAGTGTCTCGGTACTGGAGACCTTGTTCAAGGAGGAGGTTGAGGCTCCTTTGAAGAGGTTGAGGGAGGCTGGTGGCACCTCCACCTGGAGGTCGCAAAGGTAGCTCACGGGGGCTCCCATGCGCACCTTCAATGCTGATCTGGTTCATGCATCTGACTCCGAGTCACAGGAGGAGGTGTCTGATCGTTCGGCAATTCCTGCTCTCGTATTGGCCAAGTATGGGATCCCCATGGTGGGACTTTGTCTTGGCGCGGAGTCCTCCCTGAGTCCTATCGTCGATCCAAAACCGCATGGATAGGCAGTACAGGATGTGCCGATTGGGGTCATCGACACTCTAGCACTTGCTGGGATCGAGGAAATCGAAGTGTCGGAGACCATGCTGGGTTTCACTCGGGCTCCAGAATCCATGGGATCGCCTGCTGAGGCGTCCCAAGAGGAGTGCTGACAGGAAAGTGCTACTGCTGAGATCGAAGTCGTAGCTAAATGGGTTGCCGGTTCGTCTAGCACCGACTTGGTTCTTGAGGAGTCCATCGTGGAGGTGACTTGGAAGTCGAAGCCCCCAAGCCTCCCTTCATGGTCGGCAATGCCTCGCACTCCTTTTTCTCTAGGGTGGCTGCCAGGCCTCCTGAGTTTTTGGGCATGCCACCAACAGGATGCGGTCCTAGTGGCACGACCATGTCCCCGGCACAGGTATGGTGGTCTCGTCTACGTGCTACTTCGCTTGTTGTAATTTTCAGGGTTGCTAACCATTTGTTTGTCCTCACAGGTCTCTAAGGGATCGCCCTTCCTTGCCACGATGTTTGCTCAACTGCTTGACTAAATTCACCAAGTCATGGAAGAGTCCTGGCAGAAGATAGCTCAACACGCAGGAATTGAGACTGCCGTTCTCAAGGAGGAGAATGGCTAAGGGAGGTATTGAGCGGCTGATGCAAGGGAGGGAGTGGCTAAGGGAGGAGAACGCATAACTGAGACAAGAGGGCAAGCATCTGAGAGAGGAGAATAGGCAGTTGGCAGAGGAAGGCGAACGGCTCACAAAGGAGACTGGGTAGTTGAGGTAGGAGGGCGAGCGGCTGAGGGGACAAACCGCCTTCATGATAGATGATATATCTCGCCTCACCACCGACCTCAGGCTACGGCTCACTCCGGAGGAGATGCACCTTGGGCTCGATGCCAAATTCTGGGATGGCATTTGCCTGTGTCACCAAATAGTCTCCATCACCCTTCCAGACATTTCCATGGGAATTTTCCATCCATGGAAAGCTGGTGCTACTAATATCTCTGACCTGTGGAACTTCCTGGAGGAGGCCGGGCCATCAGGCCCACAGAGTTAACTTAGCTTCTGTAAAGTTCCTCCATTTTATAATTTGGGACAGTGCCATCTTGTAATATCATTTGTTCTTGATAAATGAGAAGCAGCAACTTTCTTTGTGTTTCATGCTTTCGAGAGTATAACTGTCACGAACCCGAACCAAACAGGTCAATTTAAATAATTAATTATAATTTCTAAAATCTAATCTCCCAAATAATTTTAAACAATTAATACTAAATTCCAAAATTTGGGTGTGACAAACCAAAATATACTTAACAAAATTAAAATCCTCACAGGACCTCATCGAACAACCGTCCGAGTAAAATAAATACGACCTGCTCTACGATCATCGTAAAGGAGATAATAATCCGACCCAAAAATTATAATCAAACATAACAAATATTCAACTATTTACAACATATAACAATAAGCCTATATCCGGCCAATTCCATAATCCAAATTTATCAAATATCAATTTGAACCATAATAAAACTGAAACTCACCAAATCGGACGTATATCTGACCGATCATGTCTGTACTCCTGTACTGCACCCAAACCTTCTACTCTGAAGGGACAAAACAGGAAAAATGAGCCTAATACCCAGCAAGTATCATATTTAGACAAAAGGAGTTCAATAAATCAGATGAGAAGTTTATGGATGAAAATCCAATCAAATTCCAAGATAAATCCAAATCGCCGATAAAATAAATCCAACCGAAATCCAAGATCCAAATTCCAAAATTCAATGGTAGTCTCGTACTCAAATCAAATGTCCAAATCCAAATAAATGTCCAAATTTCCAAAGTAGTCCTCGTCGGGACGTATATATATA
>JAODPA010106727.1:0-20261 GCA_025585075.1 Nepenthes mirabilis
AATTATGATTGTATATATTTAGAAGGCATACATATAAATATATATGGGATGAGTACATTGATTTATATTGGTGGTAGAATATGTGATAAGGAATTATGAATGAGTCTGGTATGCCTGACATGCTGATAATCGGTTACGTGATTATTCCTATATCTCATTGATAAAATCTGGTAAAAATATTTTTTGCGTTAATCTTAGCAGTGTGTGTACGTCTTATTAGCACTCTATGGATAAGTAAATGAGAGTGTACGAAGACTCTACGGTATCCGGATGAATGAGAGTTTACGAGACTGTAGAGTAGTATATACTTTTTCAATACCGATTCCATTCCAAAAGTTGAGGTCGTTAATATTAATGATGGATGTTTATAACTTAGTGACCATCGTAGAGGATGATATCTGGGATATCATTCGGCGATGGGTATCACGGGTGGTATCGGCATGCTATAGGTGTAGCCTATGGGAGGACTGTAGAGATAGTTGAATACCATAGATAACCTCGTTGTATTACCCAGCTATTGGGGGTATAAATACATGGCCTTTGGTTCACTGTGGTAGAATAAGATCTAAGGAGATTCTTGTTATCTTGTACAGTCGTGGCTTCAAATTGAGCTAATAATTAAATTCTTATTATCTCGTACAGTGAGTTGAGAGGGATGCTTATAACTTAGTGACCATCGTAGATGATGATATTTGAGATATCATTGGCGAGGGATATCAGAGGTGGTATCGACATGCTACGGGTACAGCCTCTGGGAGAACTGTCGGGGTAGTTGGATATTATGGATAACCTCATTGCACTACCCAGCCGTTGGGGGCGTAAATACGCAGCCTTTGGTTCTCTATAGTAGAATAAGGTCCATATACACTTTTGATCATTCGTGTGGTTGTGACCTCGTATTGAGCTGATGATCGGATTCGATGGAATCCATGTTGCTTCCTTGATACTTAACCAATCATGTGGCTTTCGGGTTGTGGACACGACATGTTATTGAGTTTCGGATAGTGGTTGATATATTACATGCTATTATTGATTTTATTCATTATTTTATTGTCCGAGATGCTTAATTGTACTAATCTATTATTGATTATATTTACTTGCTAGGCATTTAGCTCACTCTTATATTTTATTAACTCCAAATTAGACAGGTTGACATCAGGATAAAAGAGATCACATGACTTTTGGGTAGCCACCAAATAGAAGTGATATCAGAGTTCTAGGCTCCCATGATAAAGATCCAAGACTTTTCGTTATTCATTAATTTTTAGATATTTATCAGATATCTCATATATGAAGTTTGAGATTTTAGGACATCGTTGTTATTGAAGTTATTTATTATTACAATTATGGATATTGAATTAATAATACATTTACGAGGTTAGTAATTATGTTTTTAATAAGATTGAGTTCATTGATGACGTATAATTTATAATTTTAGATGATTTGAGACCTTTACAGTGACGGTTCAAGTCGGGTTCAGGGACTTGAGTTCGGGTCGTCATAGAGAACTTGAGCAATCACATCCAGGGTAATCCGAGGGTGTCGCCCCCATAAGAAGGTTGAAAAGGAAGTAGTAAAAGAATCATGAATATTAGAATATAATTCCTGTATGAGGATGGCTAAAGGAGCAAGCAAATTTGTAAGGACCAACTCCCAATGGTGGCCTGTGAAGATAGAAGAAATGGAGGGGTCGAGGGAGGAAAGGCTAACTTTCTATTCAAGGGAGAGTTGCCGCTAAGACATGTGGGTTGTGAACATGGCCTCAGCCTCGGGACTAATGAAATGATCTAGGGTGGAGAGCCCACTTGGCCACTGACGCCTCATGATTGATTTTTGAGCAATGGATTTGTGCGGACCTGACATCTGAAATGCACATATAATAGGGGATTTCAAGAACAACCAAAAAATTAATGCACAGGAACCTCCTCTGTTTTTTTTTTTGTTTTTTTTCTTTTAATGATGGTGGTGTGTGTGAGGGCATCCCGAGAGGAAGGACGGCGCCAGGCGGGTGGAAGGCGTGCACTTGAGAGGCACGAGTAGTAACGGCGCTAGAGGCTCTAGCGACACCAACAACATCGCCGAGGTAGTCAAAATCTCAGCTCATCAGAGGCACCAACGACACCGTGAGTCACCAGTAGAATATGGATGTGGAATCGAGACCATCCCTCAAGACCTTGCCTTAGAAGTGGCGCCACCAATAATGGCACGAGGAGGTGTAGAGAAAAAATATGAAGAGAAAAGAGAAGAATACCTTGAGAGATGCCCACAATTGAGGAGAGAAGAGGCGGATCTGGAGGTCGGTGAGAGAGAGAGGAGGGAGCAAGAGTGAAAATCACGCGAGGAGAGGGAGAGGTGGATGAGAGTTTGGAGTTGGCACACATGGGCCGCAGGATGATAAAGTGGGTAGACAGTGGCACTCGAGTGCGAGGAAGGCAAGTGCCAAGCGGGCGCACACAATTTGCGCTCGCTCCCCCTTTTTCATCTTTTTATTTGATTTTATTTATTTATTTAATGGAAGGTAAGTCATTCCACAGGAGGTGAACAAATATCGATAGCCGTTCTCAAGAATTCAAAATGCACACTATCCAAGGGTTTAGTGAGGATATCGGCCAGTTGGTTTTCAGTCGGAGTATATTCAAGGGAGATGACTTGAGTTTCAATGAGCTCACGAATGAAATAATATTGAATGTTAATATGTTTAGTTTGGGAGTACTAAATAGGATTTTTGGCAATATTGATGGTACTGGTATTATCACAATAAATTGTCATAGTATCCTGAATAATATCGTAATTAAGAAGCATTTGTTTCATTCACAGGAGTTGTGTGCAGTAGCTGCCTGCGGTAATATATTTGGCTTTTGTAGTAGACAATGAGATGGAATTTTGTTTCTTACTCATCTAAGTGACCAAGTATCCACTAGAAATATTTTTACGATCATCAATATTTTCAATCTAATCGGTATCAAAATATCCAGTCAAGGCAAAATTGGAGTCTTTAGATAGGAAAATTCTATAATCGAAAGTCCCATTGACATATCGAATTATATTCTTAACGACACTTAAATGGGATTCTTTTGGATAGAATTGAAAACAGGCACAAACACTGACAGTAAATACAATGTTAGGTTTGCTAGCGGTTAAGTACAGGAGACTGTCGATCATACTTCTATAGAGAGTTTGATCGACAATCTTTTCTGTAGGATCACGATCCAGTTTCAATGAAGTGCTCATGGATGACCAAATATATTTAGAGTTATCAAGACTGAAACGTTTCGCAAGGCCCTTGGCATACTTGGCTAGAGAGATGAACTACTGTGAGAGAGTTGCCGAATTTACAAGCCAAGAAAGTATATAAGTTCTCCTACTATACTCAATTCGACTTTTGAGGCCATGCAGTCAGCAAACGAATAAACATGGGAGTCAACAGTAGTACCAAAGACAATGTCATCAACATAAATTTGGGCTACCGGTATATATTTTTTTGGTTATTTTCACAAATAAGATTTTATCAACACTATCCCGAACAAACCCATATTCACTAAGGTACAAGGTGAGATGCTCGTACCAAGCTCTAGGAGCTTGCTTAAGGCCGTATAAGGCCTTTGAGTTTGTACACATGGCTTGAGTAAGAGAGATTCACAAATCCCTTTGGTTGCTCAATATAGACTCCTTCTTAAATAATATCATTCAGGATATTATTGTTGGAAATATTAAGTTTAGAACCCGATGATGCAGTCTCATACCCTCACTGAGATCGCCTAGAATGAAGTCTTTCAGATGATTTAGTTTAACTCTGGTTGAAGGTTCCTTACTAGGAATAGAAACCTGGGTGTTGTTGGGAATATCAGCCGAGGCTGAATCAAGTGGAGGCTCAGATTGATCGCCTTTTTGATTAAGGCAATCTCTAGTTTCAGGAAGCTCGTTAGGAATGTCATTGACAACGACGTTGATGGAGCTTTGATTCAAGCTTTTTTAATTTACCCAAATTCAAGCTTTGATTCACCAAATTGGAGCTTCCTCGGGTTTTCTCTCTTTTCCTCTCTCTTTTCCTTGGCTTCTTCTCTCTCTTCTCTGAAAATTCTCTAAAAAATGGTTAAAAACTTATCCGGAGGTCGCTTATATACTTCATGGTTCTCGAGTGCTCGAGCATGGATCAGACGTACGTCGAGTGCAAGGCTACATGTTCACTGCGCTTGAGCACGGCTCGGGCATGTATCAAGTGCAGGCAATCTATTTTTTGAGTTCGAGCATACGTCAGGCCTACGTCAAACCTACTCATACTTAAACACAGATTCAAGCACGCATCAGACTCAGATTGAATCTGTCTAATTTTAACTTTTCTAGCCTAATTTTTTACATCCTTTAATCTCAATTTTAATTTTATTAATTTAATTAATAATGATTATCATAATTTAAAGAAATAAGCCTTGCATAGTCCCTCCTCTCTATATGCTCACCACCGCCTTTTTTCTCATACTTTCTCTTAAAGCAATCTCATTTTATAAGACTCTTCTTGTCACAATGAAAGTATTCCATATCCCAAAATTTGAATCGGTCATTGCTCCTCTCTCATTTGCAACCCCTGTCCCTTGATCTACTATGACTACTAGTAGATACTAAGAGTTTTAACTACCTCGAAACCTTAATGTTTCCATTCTGCCTAGACCAATTTATAAGTAAAGAAATAATGACGTCATCGACATTAAGCATGTTGTTCCCAAATAATAATGTTGTGGCAATATGATCATATGAATCCGACTAAGAAGCCAACAACACCAAACCCTTGCCTTCCTATTGATGTTCTCGAGTGCCAACATCTACGTCAAAATCTGGTTAAATTTATTCAAGTGCTTCTCGAATTATCCCCCTTCTAACAATCAAAGGACATAAAACTTCTTCTTCATATACAACCCCATTGTGAAGGATTTTGACCGGCGCTTAAGTTTTACCTAAACCTCTACTAGATCTGACAAGCTTATGATTTCTTAAAGAACATTGCCTGCAAGATATAATTTGATGATATCATTAGTAAGATTTATCATATCTTATCACCACTCATCATTTATCTTTTCCTACTTATATCTTTACTCTGAAGTACTTTTATCATTGCCTCTTAGGTTAACATATTACTCATCGTTTCTTATCAAAGAATAAAAATATTTTATCTATTAAATTACTTAACATAGAATTATAAACTTTTCAATGTCCACATTATCAAATCGTAGTGTTTGAAATTCCTAAATATTTTTTGATACCATTTGTTGAATTCAACCAAAACACAAACAACCTAACACAGTGGAATAAACTAGAATCGTTCATTAAATTTCAACCACCAAACTCGTAAGTATAATAAACACAATAATATATTACGTTTTTAACGTAAAAAATCTATTTTAACTAAGAAAAAAATTGTTAGACAAATTATGAACAAATCCACAATAATAATAATGCCGAATATAAATAATCTCATCCAAAATCTTTTCACTACAAACTCGAGTAAAGAATAGTTAAATATCAACACTCTTAACATACTTAACAACTTATAAGAGAAAATATATTGAAAAATAAGAACAATTGAATAGAAAATACGTCATAGAAACTAAAATTAGAACAATGTACTTAAATTTGGCGAAGAATGGAATTCAAACGGACATCAACCGAATGCCAAACCTACTCCCTTTTTCTCTTTTTTTCTTCTCTCACTTTGTGTGACGTTCCTTGTCTATAAAACTGATTTCGAATATCTAAAACCACATCAGGTGCGACTTTATGTTAAAAGTGGTGCATAAGCAATACAACATCGTTGGATAAACAGTGCATAAGCACCATTTATGCGTGCATTAGGCACAACTTTTCTAAAGAAACTATGCATGTGCTTCCCTCAAGCAAGCATTATGTGCCACTTTATTAACCTTCAATCAATTATCAGCCGATTTTCATATGAATATCGCATGACCCTTCAACATCCTTTTCCACTTGAACAACCCTCGACCAGCCCTTGATTGACCTTCGCACTGGTATCATGCGATCGTTCCTTGACATCTTCGCTTGAGTATTCCACACACAAACATTATTCATCATTTCGATGACTATTCGTTCATTATAATATCCACAATTGAGTGATCCAAAATCTAATATAATCTTTCCCTACATGGATCACTGAAGGTGATTACAAGACCAATGCCCTTGAAATCACACTTCCAGTGGTTTCTCCCGTGCATCTGGCAGCATGCATTCTTGGCGTAAGAAGCATGCGCATGCACCTTTTTTGGCAGAAATCAATTCCCTTCCTCATAAACTTCTCTGCAGTCCACATCGCCAGCTCCATAGCAGAAATCTAGCCCTGCTAGCTCGATCGCTTTCTCATCTGCATGAGGCTTAGCAACACACCAAATAGATGCCCCAGTCCGCACCTTCTGCACGCCAAGCCCTAACTTACTCTCTCTGCCCATCGCCGCTACAAAATTCACTGCATAAATCTAGTTTGCAAACCTTACCTGTATCCCCATTAAAAACCCTAACGTTTCTCTCACTAGTCCCCCCCATCTTTCTTGTCCTCATCGAAAAGGGAGAACACTAATATCTCCACACCAACAACCTTGTATTATAAGTCCTAGCATTCTCCGCCCTGGTGGCCATTTCACCGATGTTGAAGAATGCATCAAAGAATGCAAGGAGAAAGAGGAAACGACCACCTGATTAGTTGCTCTTCTGTTATGCTAAAACGGACTTGTAAACATCACCATCATAAACGAATCCTGGACCACAACTAATTTTGATGCTTCTAAAATTTATTCTTTGCCACCTTGCTATTATTATTTGCCCAGTGTGTATCATAGACTGATGCCATGTGTATAGAAAAGGATCCTTCAGTTTATTTGCCCAGTGTGTATCATAGACTGATGCCATGTGTATAGAAAAGGATCCTTCGGTGAGTAGCTGATGTAAAGTATTATAAATAGTGTAATCCTGTCGGGAAAATTTTAGGCATATTGTGATGCAAGCACCAATGATTATCTGCAGAGCAGCAGGGATTAGCTGGGAAAAAAAGAGGGAGAACAGGGAGAAATCCCCAGAAGAGGGGAGGGAGATCAGGCAAAAGGGAGAGGAAGCACAGAGAAAATCAAGAGAGAGAGAAATTAGTATAACTGCCTACTGGAACAGTGCCCAGTTTTCATTCACATACCAATAGCAGACATAAGTGGGCAAGCCCACCCAACTAATCAGAACAGTAAGAACATGGAGTGGTCCATGTAATTCCAGCGTAACCGACATAGTAAGAAATAGCAAGACCTAATTATGTGGAAGTATATAAATATAGATGGTTAACTAAATTTGAATGTAATCGCGAAATTTTTCGAGTGCTCGAGTGGTCTAGCTACTGCGATGCGGTTCATTGTTGTTGCCAGCTGAGCTCATCGACTGGGTCTATTCTCTAGCGGCCAGGCCCGTAACATAGCCGTCTCCATAAAAAAACACCTTATCCTCAAGATGGAAGTTGGGAAAATCTTGATGCAGCGCTGCTGCTAGTTCCCAACTGGCTTCCTCCAGGGTGTGAGAGTGCCACTGGACAAGGAGCTGTGGTACAGATTTTCCATGCTGCAAAACTCTTCGGAATCCCAGTATCTGCGTGGGGAACACCAAGGGATGGGAACCCAAAGCTTTAGCGGGGAGGTCAATGCATTGTTTATCCGAATCGCCCTGACATTTCTTGAGTAGGGGTATATGAAACACATTGTGAATTTTGGCATAGGAGGGCAGCTGTAGCCGGTAGGCTTCCGAGCCCACACACTCCAATACTCGAAAGGGCCCATAGTACTGCTTGGCTAACTTATTAGATTTGCGGTGGGCTACGGTGGTTTAGCGATAAGGCTGCAATTTGATGAAAACCCAGTCATCTAGTTGGAATTCCCGATCCATGCGGTGTGCGTCTGCTTGGTTCTTCATCCTCAACTGAGCGCGCTGCAAATTTGCCTTAAGGGTAGCGATGAGGTTCAATCTGTCAGAGAGGAAGTCATCAACAGCAGCGATTGAGGAGGTGCTGTGGGTGTAACCCTGGAGCGTGGGTGGTGGGCGGCCATACACAGCTTCAAAGGGCGCCATTTTAATGGCGGAATGCCATACTGTGTTGTAGTGCCACTCGGCCTAGGGAAGGAATTGCCCTTAGGTGGCTAGGGAGTTAGCTGCGAAACTTCGGAGATAGTCTTCCAAGCATCGATTTAACACTTCCGCTTGTCCATCCGACTGAGGGTGGTAAGCGCTGCTGGTAGATAAGGTGGTGCCCTGTAAACAGAATAACTCCTGCCAAAAAACACTCATAAAGATGGGGTCACGGTTGGAGACGATGTCCTTCAGGAATCCATGAAGGCGGCAAATATCAGTAACAAACACGACGACAATGTCCACTGCTATTAAGTGACTGCTCAAGGGAGAAAAGTGAGCATATTTGGACAGACGATCTACTACCACCATAATTACCGTCCGCCCCTTGGACGCCGGAAGGTGGGTGATAAAATCTATTGAAATGGACTCCCAAATTTGATCAGGGATAGGGAGCCGCTGAAGCAGTCCACTGGGTGCGGTGTTGAGGGTTTTAACCTGTTGACAGATTGCACATCTGGAGACAAATCGGCAGAAGTTGTCCCGTAGACCAGGCCAAAAGAAAGAGGCTGAAATTCTCGCCAATGTGCGCTGCATGCCTACGTGGGCCCCCATAGGTAAGTTGTGGTTTTCCTGTAGAATTAATTCCTGCAGGGCATATTCAGGGGGAACGAAGATGCGGTCTTTAAAGAATACCAATCCGTCTCGAACAGTGTAGTGGTTAAATTCCTCTGGGTGGTCTGTAATGGACTTAATGAAGGTAGTCACGAAAGGTTGCCGCTTGTAATACTCCCGCAACGCAGCTAACAATGCTATTATGGGCTTAGATACCAACTGTAGGGCATTGCACATTCCTTCTTCCCGTCTGGATAGGGCGTTGGCCGATCCATTCTCCCGGCCTGGGCAGTAAACAATCTCAAAGTCATATCTGATCAGTTTGGTTAGCCATTTCTGTTGGTCCAGGGTGTGCGATGTTTGTGTCGTAAGGGCCCGAAGGGGCTGGTTATCCGTTTGGATAACAAATTTGGCACCTAATAAGTATTGTCGCCATTTATTGATAGCCTCCATAATCGCATACAGCTCACGAACGTATGTAGAGGATTGCTACAGTTTTGGACAGAGTTGTCGACTAAAGAAAGCTAGTGGTCGGCCGGCTTGCACCAAAATGGCTCCCACACCGTTATCCGAAGCATCTGTCTGCACCACAAATGGGTTGGAAAAATCGGGTGGGCTAGGACTAGTGTGGAGCTGAGTGCCAATTTAAGAGCTTCAAAAGCTGTCATGGCTTCGGGTCCCCATAGGAAAGCATCTTTCTGCAACAGTTGACTGATAGGCATCGTAATCTGGGCATATCAGGCTACAAAACGTCGGTAGTATCCGGCTAGGCCCAAGAAGCCTCGTAACTGTTTACTGTTTGCAGGAAGAGGCCAACTCTGAATGGCTTCAATCTTTGTAGGATCCATCGCCACCCCTTGTACTGATACAATGTGGCCCAAGTATGTGTGGGAGGACTGCCCAAGTTTAAATTTGGGCAGTTTGGCAGTTTGGCATAGAAAGTGTGAGTGCGTAGAAGGTGGAGTACCTGAGAGAGATGTTGGAGGTGTGCCTCCCAGGATGGGCTGTACACCAAAATATCATCGAAGAAGGCCAACACAAACTTGCGAAGTACTAGGTGGAAAATAGTGTTCATCTCAGCTTGAAATGAAGAGGGTGCATTCGACAACCCAAAGGGCATGACTAGGAACTCGTAGTGCCCCTCATGTGTCCAAAAGGAGGTTTTGTGCATGTCCTCCGGATGCACCCGAAGTTGATGATATCCTGCTCATAAATCCAGTTTGGAGAACACAGTGGCACCGCTGAGTTCATCCAACAATTCATCCACCGTTGGAATCGAAAATCGATCTTTGACTGTAATTGTATTCAAGGCCCTATAATCCGCACAAAACCTCCAACTGCCATCCTTCTTCTTCACTAGGAGGACAGGTGATGAAAACGGACTCGTGCTTGGTCTGATTATACCTTCAACTAGCATTTCTTCGATTAAGTTCTCCATTACTTCCTTTTGAAAGTGTGGGTAACGATACGATTTTACGTTGATCGGCGCTGCGTGAGATTGCAAGGGAATTTTCTGGTCTGTATGGCATCGTGGAAGCAAGCTTGGGGCATTGCAAATATATCTTGGAAGGACTGAAGAATGGTATGCAGGGCTATGGAGATAAGGGGGTCGGTGATATGAGGAAATTGGCAGGGAAGTATTGTACTAGTGGGCTCTTCTGCTGGGGTGTGTTCAGTGAATGGAGTAACCAGCAATTGAAAGTATGATGCAGCAGAGTTGGTTAATTCATTGCGCCGTAGCTGATTTAAAGTCATGGTCGAAATAGTTGTGCTGGGCATTCCATGGAGGATAAGTTCTGCACCAACATGGGTGAAACTCATCCACATAGCCTTGTAATCGAACATTACAGGTCCCAAGGATGCTAGCCATTGAACGCCAAGTACTAGATCGGCTCCATAGATTGGAAGCAGATAGAGGTCCACTAAAAATCGAGAGGATCCTAATGAGAGTGGGACCTTGGTACACACTCCTTCACATTGTAATGAGTTCCCATTTCCCACCGTCACATTAAGGTAGTGAGAAGGTTCAATAGAGAGCCCGAAATACCTGGCAAGCCGGGATTGTAGGAAATTGTGGGTGGAACAACTATCCACCAATACTGTCACTGATTGGCCTGAAATGGTGCCTGATAATCGTAGTGTAATGGGGGCTTGATGCCCTTCCAAGGCATGGAAGGAGATGGTTGGTGTATTATCTGGCCTTGGGGACTCTGCTTCTGTTGGTGGTGACTGTATGGTTTCCTCTTCGGCCATGATCATCTCCAACTGTTCGGGTTCTTCATCTTCAACCAGCATATACAGAAATTGAAGTGGCTTACACCTATGTCCTGGGACAAACCTCTCATCACAGTTCAAGCATAAGCCGCATTCTCTCTGTGCTGCCATTTCCGCGGAAGTTAATTTCTTAATGGGGAATTTTGGTGACGAATTCTGGAATGGTGGAGTCTTCGGTCCAGGGGGCCCAGGGGCATTGAGAGATTTGCGACTAGAGGGGGTTGATGTGAGTGGCTCCGATTGGACTCCATCTTTTTTTCTACCAGTTTAGCCATTCCTATGGCCTCAGACAGCGACAAGGGCTTCAGCAGTAGGAGCTCACGCCAGATATCATCCCTAACCCAGAGATGAAGCAATTCAAGAGGTTGGTAGCAGTGAGCCTAGGAATTTGGGTAGACAGCGATTCGAACTCTGCCATGTAGACCGCCACTGTAGTGGTTTGTTGGAGTTTGTACAGCGCTGCCTCATAGTTCACAAAAGAGGAGGGACCAAAGCAAAGCTCCAGATCCTGAGCGAAGAGTTCCCAATTAGATAATTGTTGGGTAGCATGCATCCATTGGAACCATTGTAACACAGCACCAGACATATAGAAAGCAGCGACAGTAAGTTTCTGCTCTGGTGGAGTGCGATGGTAGAGAAAGAAGTGGTCAATTTGGAACAACCAGCTAGACATGTTGTCACCAGGGAAAAAAGGAATCTCCAGCTTAGGCAGCCTTGGGTGCAGATCGTCAGGGTTTTTCGTCGCGGCCGACAATAGGGCGGACACAGCTTGAGAAATGGACATTGCAGGTACTAAAAAGGAGGAAGAACTTACCGTTGGTGTGGACAGTAGCGGAGGAAGTGTTGCTGCCATGGTGAATCGCTCCATCCGAGCTAGGGTTAGGTTAATCTCTACAATCGATTGTTTGATATGCTCAGTATCGGCCTTATGCGTCACAATGTCCTCTGTATGCTGTTGAACTACGGCCACCACATCCTTTACTTCCTTCACCATACCAGCGATCGTCTCGTCGTGTGCTTTCGAACGGGTCATGACGCCTTCTGCCATTTAGGTCTCAATAAAAGCACCTTTGATGCAAGCACTAATGATTATCTGTAGAGCACCAAGGATTAGCTAGAAAAAAAAGAGGGAGAACAGGGAGAAATCTCCAGGAGAGGGGAGGGAGATCAGGCAGAAAGGAGAGGAAGCACAGAGAAAATCGAGAGAGAGAGAAATTAGTATAACTGCCTACTGGAACAGAGCCCAATTTTCATTCATATACCAATAGCAGACGTAAGTGGGCAAGCCCACGCAACTAATCAAAACAGTAAGAACATGGAGTGGTCCACGTAATTCCTGCGTAACCGACATAGTAAGAAATAGCAAGAACTAATTATGTGGAAGTATATACATATAGATGGTTAACTAAATTTCAATGTAATTGCGGAATCTTTCGGGTGCTCAAGTGGTTCGGCTACTGCGACACTGTTCATTATTGTTGCCAGCTGAGCTCGTCGACTAGGCCTGTTCTCTAGCGGCCAAGCCCGTAACAAATTGCTTCAATTAAATCAAAGTTCAGAGTTGCTGGTTCTCTGTTTTTCTTCTTTTCCTCTTTCTTCTTTACTGCTATTGTTGCTGCTGTTCTCCTTGCCGCAGATTTCCCTTCTTACAATAGATGTCGCCCTTCTATGGCCACATAGATTCTTAGATGATGATCCAGATTGACTTGTTCCTAAATCCCTAAGCATCCATGGCCGATCAGATAGTGTCGATCTGTGAGTGCAACACGTGGGCGTACAGGAACGCCGTAGGGGTAATTTACTAGGGACGGGTTGCCTATTAGCACATGCTCCCAATCAACCTAAGCAGGGTTGTTGTTGTTGATTTTTTTCTGAAAAATAAAATAAAATAAAATCATCATGTAATAGCTTTCATCTTTAAATGGTAACTACCCTATAGATATTTTGACTATATATGTATATGATGGGTGTTGATATTAAGGGCCTAATGAGAAAGTCTACTTCCATAAATTTGGCCCATATATCAAGGAAGCCTAAGAGGCTGATTTGGCCCAATAAAAGGACCCGTCTGGAGGTAAGGAATGAGTTGAAAATAACTGTTGAGTGATTTTTCCTTTCTCATCTCAACGACCTCAGATGCCAATTGAAACTATAATATAGATAGAATTCTATCCATTCAACGGTTTTTTGGGCAGTTTCCTAGGCGAATTTCTTGAATGGTTTCTCAGACAATTGACAGAAAAAGTCAACAGTCCCATCGTAACTTTAAAAAGGCCCTCTTTCCAATAGGAAATGGGGGAGGAAAAAAAAAGCCCATAAGACTCTTTGGGAAAAAAATATCTCTTTTTTTCTCTAAGAGGCTTCTAGAAAAGCACAAGCCCTCATGTAAAGTTAATTTAATTTTTAATTTGCATCCTATTGTTTTCTTACAAAAGGCAGATGCTGACTTGAGTATCGGAGGATATACCAGAGAGTTAATCCCGTCAATCCATTGACTGTATTTTTGTGTTGCACAAGATTTAAATTTGAGCATATGGAGATCGGACCCGCTTCGGATAGCATTTGAATCCCTAATTTGTACAATAATTTGCATCCAATGATGCAATATCGGCACTTCTGTGAGAATCCACTAAAAATCTGATTAACACACTTTCAAAAATTACAGTATGATGAACATTTGAGCACAAGTCAGTGCCCCAATCAGAGATACTACTTTATGTGGCAATTGCCCTCCTGTGGGCAGTAGGATGGACAACCATTCTGATCCATGTGTACGAGCGCTTGCAATGAGGATGGATGACATCTCTAAAGTCGTTTAGACCATTTGATCATGATTGAACAAGCGACCGAAGGGGGCGCCATCCTCGGCCTCTCAGACCACCACGTCCAAGAGAAGAAATAGGGGAAGAAAACACCCCTCAAAGAAGATTTGTCAACATGATGATCCTAGGATTCAGGTTACCTTGAGCAACAAAGTCTCATCGTAACTTGAAGGTCGCTTAGGTTTTAAAATTTAAGAGGATAGCCCAGAGAGGCAAAATTCTCTATATTTGCATGACAACCGAGAACCCACTTGTTAGGCAGGGCCCTCTCATAGTGAATTCTCTCCAAAGGGTCAGAGCCATCCAAATTTACAGACTGTATAGAACCCCTATAAATTGAGAGATTATCTCAATGAGAAGAGGATGACAGCTCCTCTCCAAATGGAGGAGAAGGTTGAAAAGATTTAGCAGCAAGATTTTAGAGAAGATGCTAGAGGAAGAGCTGCTGAACTATGCAGATCACTATTTACAATGGAGATTAGGATGAGACTGCTTCCTCACAAATTTAAAATGCCAAATCTTGTTATCTACGACGAAAGTACCTATCCTTTGGATTATTTGAATCACTTCCAGATACATCTAAGCCTCCAAAGCTTAGATGAGGTAATGATGTGTCGGTGTTTTCCTTTGACACTCAAGAGTGATACCAGGATTTGATTTTTTGGACTGCCAGCAAATTCAATTCGATCTTTTAGTGAGTTGGTAGACAACTTTCTCCCCTAGTTTGCTTCCAACCAGAAGGTAGAAAATTAACCATGTCACCTCGCTCGTGTGAAGTAAGGATTTAAGGAGAGTTTGAAAGGTTTTTTTGTCTCAATTTATTGCAGAGGCTAGGTAGATTTCAAAGCTAATGGACGAAGTTAAACTCAATACCTTTCTATCTATTTTAGAAGGAGGTAGTTTTATCAAACACCTCATCCAGAATGAGCTTCAGACCTTTAGAGAAGTTGAGGCCATAACTCGAGCATATATAGCTGTCAAAGAGGCCAATGAAGTAAAAAATCCCAACCGAGAAGAGTGTACCCACCCAAAGGCGGTGAAAGGAAAGAGGAAAAATAGGGACCACTAGGATCCCCGAGGGTCAAGAAAGTAGCAGAAATTAGAGCAGGTTGTCCAAAGAGAGTTCAGACTTTTAAACTTGACTCCCTTAAATAACTCACACACTAACCTCGAATTTCCCTCTTCCGACTTCTCCTCAAGAAGGCGAAGAGTTGTATTTGTACATCGCCGTGTCTGATATAATTTTGAGCTCGGTCTTGATTCGACAATAGTACGATAGGCAGTGACCTGTGTACTATGCCAGTAAAATCCTGGCTGATGTCGAGACCAGGTACTCTTATGTAGAGAGGATAGCTCTAGCACTCGTCTATACCGCTTAGAAACTGAGACATTATTTCCAAGCGTACAACATTATAGTCTTAATAGACCAACCTTTAAGAGTAATATTATAGAAGACGGATATGTCAGGATGACTGGTTAAGTGAGCCATCAAGTTGGGTGAATTTGATATAGAATTCTGTCTGAGGCTAGCATTAAAAGGCCAAGCATTGGCAGATTTTATTGTCAAAACAACCTTAACTCTAGACGCTTCAGACCTTTGTGAAGTTGATGGACCCCTCAGTCCTCCAGTATAGACTTTGCATGTGGATGGCTCCTCAATCAAAGGTGGTTATGGTGCTGGTGTTGTGTTGAGAACACCTGAGAGATTAGAGATTAAATACTCAATAATTCTCGGGTTTCCAATAACTAACAATGTCGCAGAGTATGAAGCATTACTTGTAAGACTTCGGTTAGCTAAAGAATGCTCGATCAAGAAGCTAGTTGTCTGTAGTGACTCAGAGTTGGTCATTAACCAAGTCTAAGGAAATTTTGAAGTGAGCAACCCACTGCTTTTCAGGTATCTCTTAAGGGTTTGAAGTTTGACTTCGTCTTTTGAGAAGGTAAAAATAGTCCACATTCTAAGAGAAGAGAATGGGAAAGCCAACTTGTTAGTAAGGGCAGCAGTGTTCGTGGACCCTGAGCAGTACGCCCGAGGAATGTGTGAGGTTCTCAAAAATTTCAGTATAGATGATTCTGAACTAGAAGTGATGCAGATAGTTAATACTAACAATTGGATGACACCATGTTTGAGGTATTTATCTGATGGAACATTACCTAAAGACTCGGATGAGGCCAAAAAAGTGAAAAAAGATAGCAGGCTAGTATACCATCATTGACGACTAATTATACCGACGTAGGTTCTCTACTCCATGCTGACGGTGCCTCACACTAGAAGAGGCTGATTATGCCCTCAAAAAAGTATACCTCGGTATTTATGGATCTAATATTGGGGGCAAAAATCTTACTTTTAAACTGATGATGTAAGGGTATTATTAGCCAACCATGAAATACAATGCTATGGATTTCATACAAAAGTGTAAAAATTGTTAAGTTCATGGGAACCTTATCCACTAGCCTCACATAGAACTCCGAGCTCTACAATTACCTCGGCCATTTTCACAATGGGGGCTTGACATCCTCGGACCTCTACTGATACCTTCCGAATCGAAAAAGTTCGTGATTGTTAGGATCGACTATTTCACGAAATGGGTTGAGGCTATACCACTAGCTCGGATAACCGAGCAGAATGCCACAGAGTTTATCTATCGAAGTATTGTGTGCTAGTTTTGTATTCCAGAATGTATAATAACTGATAATGGGACCCAATTCACTGGAAAGCGGTTTATCAAATATTATGCTAACCTAATGATAAGGTTAGTTCATGTGTCAGTTGCATACCCTCAAAGTAACGGACAAGTGAAAATTTCCAACGGCACAATACTATAAGGACTAAGGACGAAACTAGAGTATGTTGGGGGCTCATGGGTGGATGAATTGCTATCAGTTTTATGATCATATAGAACAACACAAAAAGAACTGACTCAAGAGACACCCTTTAGCTTATGTTACGGGATTGAGGCAGTCATACCAATGGAGGTTGGACTGCTATTCTCCGGATTGAATGTTTCAATTTGAATGACAATTCACAAATGTTTCGGGAGAACCTTGATATGGTTGAGGAAGCCCGAGACATGGAAAGATTGCATACAGCATTATATTAGTAGGGAGTTACCAGATATTGTAATAAGAAGGTGAAAGCACGTCAATTTGAAGCATGAGACTTAGTACTATGAAGCATTGAGGTTACGGGTAAAAATATCGACCGGAACAAGCTTTCCTCAAACTAGAAAGGGCTGATCCTGGTCTCGGCCATCATTCAAAATAAGGCGTACAAATTGTGTATCCAAAAAGACAGACTTCTCCCTCAGACGAGAAATACTTCTCACCTCAAAAAATATTATCAATAAAAATATGAGAAATTAGGAAAGGTTAGTTGTATCATTTGATGTACTTGTAACACGTTTTATCAATAAAATAAATTCTTTTTACTTATTCTTTATTCTACACTCATTTGAATGTTTGCATATCATTTCATAAAATCACATGACCTATGCTACCCCTAAATTAAGTGAAATAATTCTTTTTTACTTGTTCCCAGAGCTGTCCTAGAACAGTTAGCAAAACTCGATAAGGTTGAGCGATTCAATCGAAGTTAGACTCTAAAACTTGGCAAGAGCACCAAGTAACCAACAAGAGGTTGAGTATTAAAACTTTAGGGGCTTAAATGGTATGCAAAAAAAGACCTTAGAGGTAGTATCATCAACCAACCATGGTCAGTGGGTTCGGACAGTTCACTCATAAAGGATAGAACGCCCTTATGATGTGTCCAACAAAGAACCTAACCTATAAGCAATCCAAAGAAAGAGAAAGAAAGAGATTGTATTTAAGAATAAATTTTATTCATACAATGAATGTACAGTAAAAAAAAATTTAAGATCCAAAAGATCCAGGCTGAAAAGGATCAGAAATTTCATCCTCTTTTGGGCAGCCAATTAAGTTTGCTTTTCATTGGGCACTGGCATTCCTTGGATGAAATAAAGAAAGAGAAAACTTTGGAATCAATATCCTTATTAAGCATCAGTAGAGTCCGATGCCGTCCTATTACTTTTGCTCCAATGTAGATTTGATATCCTCAACTTTTATTGAGGTCCTGAACTTGTCCTCTAACTGAATATTCTTGTTTCGAAGGAGGGCATGCTGCTGCTACTAGATCTTCAACGAATCCTCAAGGGAGGAAATCTTATTCTTGGCCTCAACAAGCTCATACTCTAGACGATTTGCATGCTCCTTTAAAAACTGGAAGGTATCCAAGTCTACGCAAGATTGGGCGGCCTCATCAATAATTTGAGTAAATTAGCCGATCAACTCATGTAGCTGTAAGAAAGAAGTTAGTCAATAGAGCATTGTTCAAAAGTGAAGGAACTGAAGGTACCATGGAAAAATACCTTGGAAAAGGGAGAGCTCCTTGATGAGCCTTCCTCTCTTTGGGCTTCAGACTCCAAGCGTCTTATCGTCTGAGCAGCGTCCGCCTTAGCAGCCACCTCCTCGACCTCAGAAGCTTTTGCCATGACCTCAGATGCAGGGGTTGCTTCATGGATGTTCGAGACTGGGGGCTCCGCTATTTCAAAATGCTCCTCATCGCCAGTCTCCATTCGAGCCTCATATGAAGCCTCTAACATCCCTATGATGCCCTCAGCCATGGTCTTCTAAAGGACATCAAACAGAATATCCTTTTCTTTAAATATTTGGATTACAAGACAAGGGAGCTCAGAAATGGGCATCTCAGTTGCCCTTATTACTTCCTTAGCCTCAACACTCTTGGTCGGTACCTCAATTACCTCCTCAGTCAGAACTTCTATTACATCCTCGGCCAGATCCTGAGCAACTAACTCAGAAGCCTCTTCGGTGGGAATGATAGGGGTGTTAGACATGGGCTCCACATGTGAAGGATAAACATTGAGAGGAAGTCCATATATGTCCTCGGGTTGATCAGGGTTAATAGCAGGATCGTCACCTTTTGAGGGTCTGATGTCCTCAGCCCCTTCAGCAAGAGTTATACCTGACATCCCTTTCTTCCTCACAAGTTGTCCGATGACTTCATCATCGAGAGAGAGGAGCTGTCAATAGTGGCCATTGGATGCTTGGATGACTCAATCCTTTGGCTTTTTCCTATTCTGTCCGATGGTTCACTTATTTTTAGAGGCCTCTCCTTCCTTTTCATCATCTTCTTCTGAGCTTGGAAAGGGACTTGAGCAGCTGTCCTTCAGTTTGAGGCCCCCATTTGGCCTTTCAAAGGCCTCAGGCGTTAACCATTGGTTCTTTTTATTCTCATTGAAAGAATCGAGATTTGCCTGGATTAAGTCGGTTAGTTTCTTTGCCGCCTGTCTTTCTTCCTTGGACGCTTTAGAACAAAAATTTGAGTCAACAAGGCCCCATTCGTTGGACAAACCCCACTCAAGGGGAACCGTGAGGAAGAAGAAGTTGTTC
This sequence comes from Nepenthes mirabilis, assembly GCA_025585075.1. Taxonomy (NCBI): domain Eukaryota; kingdom Viridiplantae; phylum Streptophyta; class Magnoliopsida; order Caryophyllales; family Nepenthaceae; genus Nepenthes; species Nepenthes mirabilis. The sequence continues at coordinate 19,239 of JAODPA010106727.1, forward strand.
TTCCACCTTTTGGTGGAGTCTAGATTTTGACCGTTGATGTCAAACTCAGGATGGGGCAAAATCACAATCTAGTCTTACCCATAGTGAAATCTTAAAATAACTTTGACGGTCGTGGTGTCCAAATTCAAGCCGTGGCAACGAACAAAAATACAAATAGAAACCAACTATCTCACCACATTGGGCTGCAATCTGGCCACTGGAACTCTAAGAGTCTTCATGATTTGGTAGAATTTCAACGCCATAGGATAATAAAGGTAACCTTTGAGATGGACTTCATAAACTGTAATGAATCTATCAGGAGGAGAGCAGGCCCTGTCGTCAGCACCAACAAGAAGATGTATCGATGAACTCGGGATCCTATATTGAGCTCAGATAGTGTCAACCTCCTTAGAGGAGAGGGTAGATGGAATGTTTTTCACGCTAGACACCATTGTAGAGAGATAAGAATAGCCTAAGGAAAAAGAAGGAAAGAAGTCTGGAGTTTGAAGTTGAAGAGGCATTCTGAAAGGATTCAAATGAGTTGACGAATGTTTGAAATAGCGTCATTTAAAGGGAAAAATTTAAAAGACACGCCTTATCACGGCTAGGGCACGTGTTGACTTTTCACAATGCATAGGACAAATCAATCGTCGAAAGCAAGCAATGATGGCTATTACATTTTCAAGGTGATTCAATCATATTTAATGCCTCAACTGACAACGCGTGCCTACATCTCAAACTTTAAGAACGTTCTCGAATAGATTTTAGTCAATTTGCTGGATTCAAATAATGTCCTCAAACAATTTTCTTTAGCCATCGGACTATGGCCATGTCCTCGGATAGCTATGAGTTTGTTTTTGAAATGAAAGCATGTCATTGGACAATTGCTGTTACACCTCGAACACAGATCATGTCCCAAACAAAAATGTCACTACTCAGACTAAGAGCGCAGGTCTTGACTGTAATATCTTGAATTTTTATCCGATTAATTTGAAATAATTTATTATTTTGGGTAATTTGAGTGTGATAAAATTAATTAAATAT
>JAODPA010106738.1:0-20260 GCA_025585075.1 Nepenthes mirabilis
AATTTTTATAATAAATAAACACCCATAGATTTTTATATACGTGGAACCCATCTTGTAATTTGTGTAAATTAGTTTCTTGGTTGGATAAATTTGTGCCTTTTGTTATGAATCTACCAAGATTATGAAGTTATGTGCAATTTCTATTGATTCATTATTAAATTGCATTATTAAACGAAAATTGATTAACTATTGATTCATTTTCTATATAAAATCTCTTGGAGAAGAGTTGGGGTGTGGTGATTGTCAAATGTATGTTATAATATTTATGTTGAAAGTCATTTCTCCAAATTTAACCAAATATCAGCCAAGAGAAATTATGTACCTAATCACTGTTATATTTTCTATTTAATAGACTCTTAAGGACTCGTTTGGTTATGAAAGTTTTTAAAAAATAAAAAAAAATCACATTATATTTGAATATTTTTGTCATATTTTCAATAATTTTGATACAATTTAAATGTGAAAAATTATTTATTTTTTTAAGAATTAAATAGTACTCTTCTTGAACTTTGAAGATCTGAGCTACTTTAGGAAACAAAAAAAGGTGGTAATTAAGAATAAAAGGTTTGGACAGAGCATTGTCGATAGTAAACACTAATTAATTATAGATCGGTCAAAACAGCATCGGACGCTTGCATAGGAAAAAAATAACCGTTTGTTAGTATATATGATTAACGGTTGGCCAATTAAATCATCACGGTTGTGCAACTTTATCTCATCATAGATTAGAAAATTTGACAATAACACCGGAATTTGGCAGAATAGCGACCGGAATTATGAAGAGTTGTGGACATCTACAATAGGGATGATGCTCGAGCTTGGGATACACAGTAATTTATTACTCAGTTTCCAACTTTTAATGGGGAAATTTACATTTATATTGTATATTTGTTTTTTTTTAATTAATTTATTTTTTCCTGTGGGGGTGGGGGTGGGGGGTGTCCAATAATAAAGGAAGGAGAAACAGAAATATTGAGAGAAAGAGATGGAAGTAAATGAGAGGAAACAAAGAGGTACAGAAAGTGGGGAGCAATCAATACTCTGGCCACATTTTGCTGGGAAAGGGGTAGCTTATAAAGTGGGTTGGTCCTTCAAAGCCAGGCTTACTTACTACTTTATCCAAAAATAAAAAAAAAAAAACCCCCCACTGAATTGCTTAAGAGCATTTCTCATTAGGAGGTCCACCTCTTATTACGTGTCTATCAAAAAATCAGACGTGAAGCAACACCTAAGTGGAAATTTAAGAGTTTGGATGACAAAAAGAATCTCTCTCAAAGGTAAAAAAACGAAAAAAACAACCAAAAAAACAGAGTAAATTTGCAACAAGCCGTGTAAATTGATTTCCGTGATGTTTGGTATAGTTCGAGCGGAGGAGACAGATGACCGGAATGTTTGTCCGAGGTGGATGAACATAGAGACGGGGAGCTCCGTCATTGGATACTCGGGTTGCCAACGATTCTAAGGAACTGGCTTGAGAAGGTGACTTACATCTGGTGTTAGTGGCGACGGACCATCCGGTGACATTGGGATGAGCAAGGCAACGATACATGTTGCATGGCCGGTGGGGTAATTATATTGTGACAAACAGATTGTCCCTTCCTAAGATTGAAAAATGCCATTAAGATACCGCCGCGGAGCATGTTGAGTTTGACTATCAAAATTACATTTGAAACTAACGAGGAAATGGAAGGAAAAAACAGCCTCCATGAAATTAATGCACAAGCGGTTGAGTATCACATCTGTAAGGGCAAATTCTACTGCCCAAGCAATTACCCAACAATTTAACAGTAACCAAAACAATAAAAAAATGCTACTATTGATCTCATTATAATATATATATCTGGAGACCTCGAGACGGTAGCATTTTGATACCACCAAGAAAGGGAAAAACTTTCAAAGAATCAAAAAATTTGAAAAATTGGATCTGTGGCCTCGATAGATCGAACCAACATCAGAGAGAATGGTGCTCTATTCTAGTCAAATGGCCACGATAGATCATCAATTTTAAGCGGAAGATTAAGAGCACCAAGCTGGGTTGAACTGTTTTTCTCCTGAAAAACCTCATCGTAGGGAAAAAGAATCTGTCTACTTGAAAGCCAAGTGCCAGTTCTTTAATAAAGTGATGCAGTGATGTGGGATTCCACCCAAGATTATTGTTCTTCACTCCATAATTATTGCCGCTTTTACAATAAAAGACAAATAAACCACACTCAATGGTCTTTGTACTTTAGAAGCCACAATCCGTTTGTGGGGGCTCCTTACAGCTTGACACATGACTTTCTGGCAAAAATTTACCCATGATGGGTGCAAACTTTGAGTGCTCTTTCGCCGATGGTCCATAGAAATATGACTCAGGAACTATGCCTTCAGTGGCTCTTTGGAGTGCATTGCCTATGCCTTAAGTTCCTCGTTTGCTCTGCAACTTAAACCCCCAAATAGCTACTATTCTAAATCACCATTTCCCAGCCGAATAAACTAATGAAAATATGGCTGGCTAATCGTTTTTTCTGGACCTTAGTTTCCTAGTGTCAATAGCTAATAGCTCGATCCATGCCCGACTAATCTTCAGCTTCTTGGATACAGAGCCAGACCATGGTCCCCACGGCCCATAATTACACGAATACAACTCAAACCATACACAGTTACTTTCTGGATCCAAGTACAAGTCAATGAATCATAAGACCCCACTATTTAAGTAAAAGCAAATGCTTTCATTTTTTATTTTTTATTACTTTGGTATTAAGATTTAAGCAGTCTATATAGAATTACAGAGTTTAGTTTCTTTCTTTAGATGATATGAGTCGCACAGAGATCTGGTCACCTGAGAAAAGAAAGCTACACATTGCATGCATGCACGCTGCCAATTTGGTTATACAAGAGATGGTGGCCCCTATTTTTTTTTATTTAAAAAAAATCAATAATGCTGGAGATGACAGCAGCATCAATGGTTCACACAAAAACGAAAGAGAGAGAGAGAGTAAACCTATGCTTTTGGAAAGAACGAACTGCAAAATTGGGTAGTCACCATGCAAATGGTGATATCATGTGACCGAGAATTGACCATCTCAACTAGGGTCCCTGGTTGCCTGCCTTCAAGGGGTCCCTTACCCAAACAAACTTAATTTCTGTGAGCCAGTTAATCTGCAACCCCAGCACTCGGACTGCTTAGAGTTTCCAGTCCAATTTAAAATCGAAGAACTATGAGGATACTTTAGCATCATTCAGATCATGGCACCATATAACAGAAGCCCAAGCTAGCAGTGTAACCGAGCTCGGCCAGGATTCAGAAGTGATTCGGACATTACCCATCCCTGCATCAAGTATAAAACTTGCCATCCATTAAAAGGAATAACCATTTTAAAAATTCACAATGATATTGATGATAAGATCTCTCCAATATAGACAAGAAAGCAGGCTGAAAAATGAATGCCCTCACTGATTGGTGAGGCTCATTAATCATCTATCGAGGAATCTATGGAGCACACGTGCTCTCCCCGCACATCTACCATTTAGTTGTGAGAAAAATACTCAACAGGCAACACCACAAGAGAAAAATGGTGCAGCATGGACGGAGCACATTGTTTTCAGGAGACTGGAGAGTCCAACACCAACTCCACCACCCCAAAAAAAATGGAAAAAAGAGGAAGAAATGTTTGCAACCAACCATACAGAACACACAGCAGTTAATTTTCTTTTTGTTCGTTTTAAGCAAAAGCAAATAGCACAGTTAACAAGGCAATATAATCTAAGTTCTGTTTTATTATTATTATTATTATTATTATTTGCTCTGAATGCTCACAGTAAGATGGAAGTTTATCCCCTGGAAAACAAAAGAAAGGGAAAAAAGGGTACTGTGGAAGAATGTAATAGGGCATTCAGTGCAGCACTTTCAGGAGATCCAAGCATAAAAAATTCCTTTGCAAGTTAATAAAAAGATCATGTAACTCTGGCATTTTAGAGAAACTGAATCTTAAAGGAAACTAGCTTAACCAGATTTATATGTATTCTCAGGATGAACCCTCAATATACTAATGGCCAATTACCTGTTCAGCAGCTTTACTCTTGAACAGCCCATATGCAGTTGACACCATCTTACATGACTTTACTACTTGAGCCTGAGCACCGACTGATGTGTCCATGGAATCAGAACTATCATTTTCATAATGCTTTCCAGGATGGCATCGATTATTATTGGCTGAACGAATTAAATGAAGCAGCAAATGACCCTGTGACAGATGAACTTTGATAGTCAATTGGAATATACAAGGGCAAATTTAAAACAGCAATCCAATTACTCACATGGAATGCCGCTTTTAGGATGTCATCAGACTTTGCCTGATCCTTTAACAATGCATACACTTTACCCTTTTCAGGGTTATATGTAACCACATATTTCTCTTTCTGCCATCAGAAGGGAAAATATACTTCAACAACATGGTCTAGGACGTCAGTCAGAAAATTTTTCACAATTTACTGCATTTGAAACATAATGGGACAATTGTTGGTGCATTGAACTGCCCGTTTTACTTTTATAATAATGTATACCTCAAAGAGAGGCTCCAAGGAAAAATATGGTGCTGGTTCTTGGAATGCATCTTTGAATCTAGGTCCTGCGTACTCACAAAGTTTATTTTGAAGCTAGGGTTCAGGTATTAGAGGTAAGGGCATAGATAAGCAATAGGAATAGGAAAGATCAATACCAAGTACAACGGGCCTATCTTTCAGCCATGGAAAACTCAAAATAGTTTCCTTCATATTTCCCTCTTCTAATGAGGGAACTTGACCTACAATAGAGCCATTTACACATCAGTGCATATGCTTCATCTATAGCATTTAATTAAATTCACACGAACTATGAGGGATAAGGCAAAATGCAATCTCAGAGTTGCACTTCTTCTAACCTGTCTTTATAAACGACTCAACAGCTACTGTGAATCTTGCCCGGTTTAAAGTATGCAAGACAAGAGACCTTACCTGGCAGCAATGCAACATGAAAGAGTCAGGCAAGATTGCCTTGATTTCAAGCAGATGAAAAATGGAAAATGGACCATGGGAGCCACCACACCTCTTTATAAGAACTGAAGACATATCCACAGGACAGGAAGGCAAAGGTACTAAACAAGGATGGATTTCTTTTTGAAATCATGAGACTTAGTCCAGTACCAAGCTTCACAATAAAGCAGAGTTGACATTCATCAGCCACAAAATATGGAAATTCTCATGGATACTATGAAGATTATCGCACCAATAAAGTAATATCCATGAAACAATGAAAGTAACATCACATATAGTGATCCAAATATCATCTATGACAATCTTGATCTTTTGACTTCTTAGATTAACATATTATTTTGTCAATGATACTACTGACACAGTAGTTTCTTTCCGGAGACAAGGGAGAGATACCAAATATTTTAATTCCATTGCCTCTATCAGTTATCATCCAAAAAGAGGAAAAAACGGAGTCTGATTAAGCGAGAATACCGATCTATTGCAGTTTTCATGTCAAGCTGCTATAATGAGTAAGAAAACAATTATTGACAGTTTGTGATGTGATCTTTTTAACTTAGACGTGTGTTTGCCACAGGATTTATAATGACTTGCGGCAGAAAACCTATAGGTATGGTATTTTACATTAATCTTTCTTTCTAATACATAATATTACACTGGCACCAAAACAAGTAACCATATTTTTTTGCTAAGGATAGACAACTTATCATAAGCATACAGAGAGGACAAGGAATCTCACAAGGAAAAAAAATTTCAATTGAAATAATTATGAGTGGTTATTGACCAAAACCTTCTTAAAATACCTTTATAATCAATGAAACTTTCAAACTACCCAACTATCCCCCCAAAATCTTCTTGTTTCATTGTGCAACATAGTGCTGTCAAAACTGCTAGGCTAGCTAAGACACTAAGACTCCATATTTCTTAGGGCGCTAGGCGAGGCACTAGCCCTAGACAAGTGAAGCGCTAATTGAAATATAATAATAAATCTACAAGTCGTGCAATAAGATATTAATCAACACTCAAACAACTAAAAGTAACAATAAATATACACATAAATAAGTATTACATCATTACACATCACATAATCAACAAAAGTGCTAGTTTATAATATGTATCTTCTAGCACATACAAAAACCTAAGATGCTTTAATTCTAATTATCATAAAAATTCACTACATGATCCTCATCACCATTATCATCATCAAATAAGCCCACATTAAATCCATTACAAGATTTGTAGCCATCTGTTTCCTTTGAATCAACCTCTTTCTTCTCTACTCTTATTACTCAAGAATTCAAAGGCTTTGCACCTATTCTCTAAAACTCGAATCCTTCACTTTCACTTAAGATTTGTTATTCATGACATCAACCAGTAACAGGGATGATAAAAATGGTGCGTTTGTGTGGTGCCAGTGAAATGATAGAAAAAGGGGGGTTATATTGTGTAGAGTGTTTTGTTGAAAGGGTAAATATATATTTAAAAGAAATATAAAACTATAGTTTTTTAAAAAGTCGGATATTTTAGGAAAATTAACAATTTTTTCTTTTAAAAACACGCATTTGAACACCCGGTTCCCTTGTTTTTAGAGCTTGCCTAGATGAGCATCTTGCCATTTTGCCTCGTTGGACATGGTCTAGGCACTTGTGCCTTGCCTTGACTTCCTGAGCACCTAGGTGGGTGCCTGGGGCACCTTTGACAACAACGAACATTCATTCCCTTAAGGATGATGTTTACTCTAGTTGCAACCACTTTCAAACACGTAATCTAAATGAAATTGTCTCATTATTTGTGAAACAGCAACTTTGACTGATCACAAGCCCACTTCTACAATTCCTTGGGTTGGAAAGAAATAAGCCACGTTTTTCTCCTTACCTACCACGTAAAAGCATCATTTAGAATAACATTGAAACAGAACTATCATCATGATAACCATTATTATATCCCTTCTATTGTTTGCATCATTGAAGAATCCGTCAGAAGTAGATCTTTTAGATCAACTTTCGCAGTTTCAAATACACGAGAAGCATCATATAGATTTGGTGTCTTTCCAATACAATTTGTTGACAAAACAATATTGATGAAGCAAATTAACAGAATGTCATTTATGGAGTCATCCTCATCTACTCTAATCTTTCTCCTCAATAGACGATCCGTCCTAGTCAAGGTAACACCTTGTTCATTGAACACGCTTTGTATCATATCAATAGTGTCATTTGTGAGGCTATACTTCATCCTTGCTTATAAAAATTTTCACCTATTGTTAACCAATGCCTTTGTTTCATGAATATCTTTATTTTATGTATGATGTATCCAAAAATGTCTAACAGTGATTAACCGCACAATACTTCTTTTCTCAGATAGGCCATATGAAGAGGGGGGATTTAGCTTCTCTAATATTAGAAATGGAGTCCCATCGAAGCCTGACAGCACTAATGAAACAACACAATAATCCAAATAATTAAATTTCCTCTAGCTTCTTGTTTAATAAATATTAACATCATAAACAAAATAAGCCTATCAATAAAAAATAGGAAGGAACAGAAAAAGCCAGCTGAAGAAGTAATCATGTATGAAAAAATATATTTCTTCAATCAAAAATAAATCCCCAGACACAAAAAGTGAAAATATATACAGAACAATGACAAAATTCCAACAAATTTCATTCATATTAGCATAATTCTTAAGACCCTAATTGAAGAACATTGGCCTGCAAGAAGACAACTGTAGTTTGACAAATATACCAGATCTGCAATGTTGCTAACACATTCCCCTTTAGCAGTGACATCGCCAATGTTTTCACCTTTAGCAAAGGCTTTGTAGATTGGAGTGCGAGTTGATGTTGATGTGACTGCAGCAACATTCTGTCAGATAGTAAATTAGAACTTGAAGTACAAACTAATACTATGATACATGTCAAAAGATTTGATATATGACTAGTTAATAACTTGACACCATGTTGGACACATCTATAAAGGCATCATGTCCAAAGAGGTATCAGATCTCATGCCTCTAATTCATATTTTAGATGACTAGGAAGCTGGCAGAGCTAGCCAAAAACAAAGCTAGGCTCACACCTTCATCCAAAATACAGGAAAATTGAAGCTCACACTCCCATGTTTCTTGGATATGATCCATGAGTAATCTCTGGGCTGATATGCAATCCCTTGAAAGGATTATGGATGACTTCAAGTGTGTAACAGTTTCACAATCAGACATCCCTTTTAAATAAATAGATAAGGAGTCAGGCCTCCCGCTACTAACAGTAATTTGCAGCATTGAAGGCAGAAATCCCACAGATTATTTTGGCAACCACAAATCTCAATGAATCCAGCAGCAGGCCAGCACCAAATGTTGATTGGCAGAAGTGTAGAAAAGATACATGGTCAGCCAAATTACTCTCTGCCACGCAGGAAGAGATCAACTAATGTTGCTAATATTTGACAAATAAAAGTTACTGTAGTGACTTTACGTTGCCAAAGAAGATATTAGAGGACATAAAAGCAAATGAATACTGAAAAGCTATGCTAGCAAAAGAGTTTGTAGACCAAAATTGAGGATGGAGAGGGAGGATTGAATAACAGATTACATAGCCAGCAAAATGGATGCCATCATGAAGCATATTTCAAGAATTGCAGCAAAATTTGAAGTTTTATGGGTTCTTTGGATGCATACAAAATACATAAAGAGGGGACAATTCTGGAGAAATTCCAAGAGAAAGGATGCTGCTTAAGGTAGGGAAAAGAATCCGAAGCTTGAAAACATTGTGCGGCATAGAATTCACTTGAAACGGGAAGGAAGATAGTAAATTAATGGAGAGTTCTATAGGAAGGGCATCTGGCACATTATGAAGTTGCAATTCTTGTGTTAACTGGAAGGGCGTCTGGCACATTATGAAGTTGCAATTCTTGTGTTAACCAGACAATGCAACACCAATGAAAACCAAGTGTACAAAACACAGCTTTATTTAGCTGCTGATGGTTGGAAAGTTCAGTTAATCAGAGGGGTATTTCTGTTTGCAAATGTTATCTTGATAAGTCATCAACAGTTCATTTTCAGAATGCCCTTTCCTTAAAAGCCATACAAGAAGGAAAACTGACGCAGGATAGGAGGAGCAAATAGAAGACCACAGAAATGGGAACAACTACAACCATGGCTTATAAGAACAGCTATTGACAGTTTATTCTTGTGTTGACTGGACGATGTAATGCTCACGGAAACTAAGTGTACAATACCCACCTTTATTAAGCTGTTGATAACTGAAAGGCAAGAAAATTGGAGAGGTACTTCTGTTTCAAAATGTTCTCCTCAAAAATAGCAGACAAGGCATCGACAGTTAATTTTCAGAATGCCCTTTCCGTAAAAGCCACATTGGAAGGAAAACTGAAGCAGGATAGAAGCAAATAGAAGACCACAGAGATGGGAAATAGAACAGCCACAGCTTATAAGAACAATGGAAGGAGAAAGATCCAAAATACAAGCTACAGGGCACCGTTGGCATATGCTCACTCTACCCCATATGGTATGTCTTAGTTGAAGATGGCCAGATTGCTACTGAAGGAATAACCCCTCCAATTTTACTCGTAAATCTGCAATTGCAAAAGTCAAAGTTGGCCAAGTACTTCCTTTTTTGCCTTTCAAAATTAAAAAAAACAATTGTATTTAGAGAAGTAAAATAGAAAGATAAATTTAACAACGGTTTAACATAGGTGATGCGTTCTAGGGATTCTGGACTCGGCCAGTGCGACAGTCGACTTGTGGATGGGAAAACCATGGACACTGGAATTCAAAACCTGCACAACACATAGATCAGAGGGTCACAAGGGACTCCTGGAGCTTCTCCCTAGGAAACCTCTTCGAGACTCAAGTCAACAGCCATCCAAATAGTAAGAAGAGTGAGAGGATAAGAGGGTTGTAGGGTTAGAAGATTGTGATGGGCAAAACAAACCTGTCAATCTGAAGAAGGTGAGAAAGAGCAGGGTCCTGTGAAGGCACCAAGCTAGGCCAAAAGTTTAAGAAGGCAAGAGGCAGGCTGAACCAGTGGTTTGTGAAAGCGAGAGGCTGAAGAGGTCTATAATAGCACCGAGATGAGTCAGTGGTCTAAGAAGGTGAGAGTCGCAGGGACCAATGTTGTCCACGGAGGGGTTTTTGTTGACTGGCTGACCTTTGGATGACCGAAGGCAGCACATTCAGCCAATCTAGCATGGCTGGAAAGTGTATGGCACCACGACCATGCTTTTGGTGAAGATGAGGTGGCACACGGGCGGAACCACCTAGGGGCCATGGCTACTGTTCAAAGAGTTATTTTCAGGGATTCTTCCTTCCAACTTTATGAAAAAAATTGTCAAAGGGAATCAGGATGCCTAACTGTTGTACTGGTGCTAGAAAACAACTGATAATGAGCACATCAACCTTCAAGAGGCAAGAGGACCTGGCTTGAATCCCATTTTGGGGGTTCATGGAAGGAGCTCTCTGTAAAAGTCTTCCTTCATACGTTTCCTCTGGAGGATCAAAAGAACTGAGAGCCTTTCGAAAGTCGAGTCTGGATTTTTATTTGTTCTTGTTTTTCCTTTCCTTTTTCTTTGGTCAAGTTCCTATTTCATAGAGTAGGATGTGTGCGGAGTAGCCTTCCCAATGGCCAAAGGCCTCTCCTCATAATCTAAGGAGTCTGTGGATCAACCATGGAGTTGATTTCTAGCTAAATCACCTTTTTTGACCGTCATGACTCCTGGCCACTATTGCTGCAGTCTTTTTTAGAGGTTAGAGTTGTCTTTCCTTTTTCAGGGGTTATGGTAGCTGTCTACAAATTTAGAGTTCTTTCTTGGGATAGGCTCTCTTTTGGAGTAGGTCACGGTCAGCTCAAGGGCTACTCAAGTCCTACCATCGATCCTGTAAAGCTCGGAAGAGCTTTCCAGGAGAACAATTAAGCTAACCTAGAGTGATTTTGTTCCATTTGGGGTTCCTCTGTCCTTTGTAGAGGTTGAATGAGTTAGATTTGGAGATTAGCGGGCTTGCTCTAGAGGTTGGCCCAACCTACCCTTTGGCCTAGCTGCCATAAACTACTTCAAGAGATAGGCCGGCCTATTTTACATGGGGCCTTTTGCCTTTTGAGGCTGTTCTGGGGCCTCCGTATGGCCCTTTGTGCTCAAACCACTTCTAAGTCAGATTCAATGTGACCCGTTTTGTTTATGACCAATAGATTGGAAAAACAGAGATTTAATTTCGGTCAGGTTGAAGAGTACTAAGGAGTATGTCACGACCCAAAATTTTAATAAGGAAAATTTAACCATCAGGTCCGGTCAACGTACGTTGACCGGAAAACGAAATGTAAAGTAGTCCGGAACTCCTTAATAAAGATTAGTCCGGAATATTCCTTAAATTCACTTCGGAATTCCTTAATGAAAATGAGTCCGGATTTCCGTGATAAAAGAGGTCTGGATTTCCGTTGATGAAAACAAGTCCGGATTTCCCTTGGTGATCAGAAGTCCGGATTTCGTTGGAAAAATGAAGTCCGGATTTCCCTTGGTAAAAGAACTCCGGATTCCGTAGGAAACAGAAGTCCGGATTTTCTTGGAAGTTCGGATTTCCTTGAAGAGAAGAACTCCGGATTTCTGAAGTAAAAGGAAGTTCGGATATTCCTTAGTAAAAAGAACTCCGGAATTTCCGTGTTGAATGGAAGTCCGGCTTACATTGAAGAAAAGAAGTCCGGATTCTTTCGGAATTAAGAACTCCGGCAATTGTCACTAAAATGCACTCCGGATTCCCATAAAAAGTCAGTCCGGCCCTGAAGCAGTTGTGAAATCAAAGGAGCCGGAGTGATGACGTGAGACATTGGGAAGATACGACAATGAATGATTTAGCTATTCCCGAAACTTATTGGAAAATGTAAATCATAAATAATCTAGCTAATTCCAAGGTTTTGGAAATACAAAACCATAAATAACAAACTTGAAAAAATGTGAAGTCATAAATAAAGGCCACCTAACCCAGGGCCTATAAATAAAGGCTTAAGATCAGCAGAAAAAGGCACCACTAGAAGCTCCTAGTAGAGAAAGAAACCAAAGGCTAAGGCAACGTAAGAAAAGAATTCAAGCAAGATACTCACCTCTATTTCTAAAACTCATGTTTATTTATATTGCTATGAAAGTATATGATTTCTGTATGAAGTATGCTTTTGATGAATGAAATGCATGTTTAAAGGAAATTTTGTTATGCATGATGATAAACTTATTCTGTTTATGATTGTTATGAATTTTGATAACTTCATATTTACGGAAAAGAAAGTTTAGGCCTTAAAATGAATCAAGAATTCCTACTGTTGATTTCTGTTTCTGTCAAAAGATCTCTGAATTTAATGATAAAAGACCTCCGGCAGTTTTTACAGAAAACAATTTAGAACTCCGGCATTTTAGGAAATAATGTACTCCGTCCTCTTTTGAAAAATATTCCAGTTTTAAAGAAAAGAAACTCCGGCCTTTACGTCTTTAAAAATGTACTCCGTCCATTTGGAAAAAGAGCTCCGTCCCTTTCAGCAAAAAAAAAGAACTCCGGTTTTCAGTTTAAAAAACTCCGGCCGTTATATTTTTAGAGGCACTCCATCTTTTGTTTTGTAATGAACTCCGGCTTTTGAACTCCTGATTTAGAGCTTCGGATTTTATAAGAAAATGAACTTCGGAATTAAGTAGATCGGACTTTAAAAAGAAAAGAGCTCCGTCTGTTTTAAAAGATGCTCCGTCCATTTTAAGAAAAGGTGCTCCGTCCGTTTAAAAGAAAAGAGCTCCGTCCGTTTTAAGAAATGGTACTCCGTCCATTTTAAAGAAGAGAGCTCCGTCCGTTTTATGTAAAATGCTCCGTCCATTTTAAGAAACGGCACTCCGTCCCTTTGAAAAGAAAAGTACTTCGTCCATTTAAAAGGAAATCACTCCGTCCCTTTTAAAGAACTCCGGACTTTTGATGATGATGTAAATGTGCTCCGTCCTTTATGAATAAAGAACTCCGGTTTTGATGAAATTTGGATTTCAGAAAAGAACTTCGGCTTTGAATAAAGAAATGAGCTCCGGCTTTGTAAGAACTCCGGTTTCAAGAACTTCGGCTTTCTGTTTAAAAAGAACTTCGGAAATTTAACGAGATTCCTCTCTGAATAAGAACTTCGAATTTTGCTTTGAAAGATGAGCTTCGGCTTTGATAAAATAATATGGACTTCAATGAATGAAGTAAAGAATAAGTCTATATGAAAACATACGGACAGCAAGTGAAACTTTTCCGACTTTTGATCTATGATGATTGGCCAATAAAGAACACGAACCAAGAACCAAGTTTCCATTAAACTTGCTGTTAAAGATGGATGAAGGATATTGGAGTGACACTTGAGGATGCCTCCTGGGCCACGGGAGGGGACCTTTTGGTGGCATAAGAACTATGGACTATGGCCCCGTATGCCAGGTTAAAGGTATTACCTCCCGTCCCGGGGAGCATAATGAGGGGATACGGCTTTAGGTTGTGGGGTAGCACACAACCCGTCCTCGATGTTGTCCGCTCCCGTCCGGTCCCTAAAGATTATATGAATTCCCAATGATTTTGATGAAGACAAGATGAAAAGAATATGAACCAAGAAGAAACGATATGATGATTTTTATAATATGATCTATAATTTGATTATATGTATGCTTATGTTTTCTGCATGTGAGTATCCTGCTGGGCTTTGTAAGCTCACTCTTGCAAATTTTCAGATGACAAGCTTATGGAGGATGAAGAAGAGTAGAATCCTATGACGAAGCTGAATGTTTAAGCCAGCCGGAATAGATTTTTGGAAGCTTTGTTTATTTTGTTTTGAGGAACTTGTAAAACTTATTCCGTTGTTATTGAATGTTAGTATGTTTCCGTGAAACTTTGGGATTAATGAAATTATGAATTTCTAGTATGCATCTCAGGTTTGAAGAAAAAGAAAAGAAAAATTTTTATGTCCACCTTTTTATCTTTTATTTGAAAGAACTTTGGTTTTGACGACGGCTTTTGATGGTAATAAAAGTCGGGTCGTCACAGAGTAAGCCAAGACACGCAACATGAAAGGGAGGGAGTCGGAGATACAGAAAGAGAGAAATTACAAAGTTCTCAGTGACACTTGAGAACAAAAGACCAACTTGCAAAAGATATCAAAAGGGTAAATCAGAATAGTTTGAATATGCAATAAAAAGCAAGTTTACAGAAGAAAGACGTGCTGGTAGTGTTGGCAACTACACCCTTAGAAATGAACAAATGAGCTTCACGTTTTATAAAATTTCCTGAGGAACCCATAGGAAATTCAAAGATCATAAACAGCAGAGCTTTCGATTATCGATGATAATACAGGTGTGTTCATTTCTGTTCTCCATGATTAAACTTGAAAGTATATACATCTTTAATGTCTACTTTGTTACATGAAACCCATAATGGGAAACATCAATCCTCACCCTTTCCGATCAATTTATTGAAACAATAGACATATGACAAGACCACTATACAACATTTCACTTTTTAATTTTCACGTTAAACAGCTTCCATTTCAAAATGTAGCACATCTTTTGGCACAGTAGGTAAACAATCAAATCAACTAATTACAAAACAAAGTAAATAATCAAACCTTTGCAACATTGGCAGCACAAGCCAAAGGAAGAAAGAGATGCGGAACAGCAGCAGTTGCTAGCTCGACCCCAGCACCCAACTCCATTAATATATCACCAGCAAACCTAAGCTGAACAATAAGTTGCAGGAGAACAATAGCAATTAAAAACTGAAATACTCTGTCTGTATCTGAGTGGTGTATGGTAAGGAGTGAGACCTACTTGCTTTAAATCATAGTCAAACTTCTTTCCTTGCCGAGCAAAGAGCATTTTCCCTACCCTGCCAGCACCATCCTACAAATATAACCAGTCAGTTCATGATGTTTGAGAAAATGAAAATTTCAGCGTCCCACACAAAAGGAAAGGATGTGCATAATAAAGCACTATGCATGATTAACACCCTAGTGACTTCAACTCTCTGGCCTGCACTTTACCCTAAAGTATCTGTCTTGGCACCCGAAACTTGGGCATGCATATGACACTTGAATTCTTTAAAAAACTGTGGATAAACCATATAAAATTTGGAGAATAGACTAGTCTAACAAGTAGACACCTGCCCATATCCAACACATACCTGAGTCCACATAATTAACTAACACATGTTTTAGTTTTCAATTGTATTCCATATTTATTGGGCATCCTTTAACTTGGTTTAGATCTTAGTTAACAATTCTGCTAATCTAAGGAAGCTTTGTCACTTCCGCATTTACAACTTTGCATTATTTTCTTTATTGTTCAATAGTTGCAGAGAAGAGACACCCATCTACATGATTTGTGCATTAAGCCACTAACTAGAAGCCCTTGTGCAGAAATCTGCTACCAGTTTTGCAATCATTACAAGGCAGGATACTACAAACTCTTTGAACAGAAATCATGATGCAAAAATTAAACAGGAGCTATCAACTTAGATGTTGAAAAGTTCTATTTATTTTATATCACCCTTAGAACTTTGAATTATTTTCTTTATTGTTCAATAGTTGCAGAGAAGAGACACTCATCTACATGATTTGTGCACTAAGCCACTAACTATAAGCCCTTGTGCAGAAATCTGCTACCAGTTTTGCAAGCATTACAAGGCAGGATACCACAAACTCTTTGAACAGAAATCATGAGGCAAAAATTAAAGAGGAACTATCAACTTAGATGTTGACAAGTTCTAGTTATTTTATATCATCTTTAAATTCAAGCATTCTCACTTCACAAAAAGTTTTAAGATGATTGATGCATTTACCTTAAGGATCCAGTTAATTGCAACAGCACCAGGGGCGGCTTTGTTTCTAGCTACCCCAACTGAACTCAACAGCGTCTGTGTAGTAAAAACACCAATGGCTCCACCGAAGAAGTGCTACAGAAAACAGTAAGATGTTATAGCATTTGAATTTTATCAAGAATTTGAGGGATGTTATATATTAGGACTAATATTATATGTGTAAGAAATGCATGAGAGAGGGGGATCAAATTTGAGGGCTCCTCCTCACATATAAAAGAGAACAACATGATCTCATCAAATTAATGAATAATAGTTATTAATGAATAATAATTCTGGTTCCAAGCATGACTTCTGCTTCTTCGCAGGGTGAATCAAATTAGTAAACGCGCAAGGGTAACTTTCAAACCTTTAATGCTCTCCATGACATGTACGGAACATATGAAGGAGTGACACTGTCAGGGAAACCTTCAGGGACTACATATGATCTTATAAATGTCATTAACTCCTGCATAAAAAATGATGGCATGATTACATAATGCTAATAGTAGCAGTGAACTCATTATTTAATATAGACAAACTGAACATTCCATTGAGCCCCAGAAACTGAAAGAACAAACTGAACATCATGTGCAGAGAACTCTTACAACATATACATCCATTATATAATTAAAAGATAACATTCAACAAGCTAAAACAATCGACAATTTTATGTTATGAGTGCTCAACAGAAGAACCTCCCGCTGAAGGAGAGTATCTGCTGATCACAGAAACTACAACAAATAACCTTTTCTCCTGCCTCCGACTCCAGATTACCATCATCAAAGCAATTATAGTAGCTCTCTGATGGAATAACAAATATTTCGGCCATTCAATTTTGCTCAAAAAATCAATGGCACCAGCTTTCAATTGAGTCCCAAACTTTGGAATATTCATATTTTGGTCATTAAACTTTGCTCCAGTCTAAATTGCACACATCAACTTCCAATTACTACGATTAAGTCCCTGAATTTTATTTTGCATTGAATTTCTCACAAAAACCTAAAGATGCACAAGTACTCACGAACCTTAGGCAACCCCGTGATGAAGACAGGGGAAACATTTTTCCATGGGTTACTAGGTGTAATGAGGCATTCCAACAGCCCTACCAGATTCTGACATTCAATTTTATTCTGTTGACAAGTAAGACATGTCTTCGTACAAGTCATCAATCATTATTCATCTTGGGCCAGTAATATTTTTTTTATAGCAGGCTCAGGTCAAGCTGCCAACTTAGGTGACCAGCCCAAAGTGTCATGACACTCTTAAGGAGCATCCTCCTCAGTCCTCTAGCTTTATGTATGAAAACCTACTGTCCCTTTACGAAGATCAATCAATTATCAACCCAAAGTCTCAAAATCTTTCAGCCTTTTGGAGGCACTAACTATGGACTCTACCCATGAGGAGCACCAAGTTTAAATTGGGCATGGGCACTCCCTTAGTTGCCTTAAGGAAGTCCATCCCCAAAATTAGGTAAACTCATCCATGAGTACTACCGTGAACATCAGCTTCCCATTTCACTCTTCAAGTTGCATCGACAGAGACTTGGCATCATCAAGGCTTTACCTTTGAATTCACAGCCTTAATGCTGCCGCATTCTCGTTCCAACCCATACCCAATCGATCAGCTTCAATTTTAGCCACGAAATTATGAGTGGTGCCCGTGTCAACCATAATGTAGGCACTCCTTCCATTCACTTGAATTTCCACTAAGTCTATAGATTTTGTGGATGTCTAAGCATACTTCTCCACGGCATAAAAGAGGTGAACTACGCCTATGCAAGCTTGGTCCCCATTGATCTCATTGTCTTCTGACTCTTACTAATCACTTCTCTCTTGCAGTGCACTCAAAGATCCTTTGTGCAATGCTACCTTATGCAACTTGTCACATAGGAAATATCCACCAGAAGATGCCTTCTTACTCGCCGATGTATTGATACTTCACTTGGAGTTACAGGAGTTTACTAGTGACAATTTTTTTTGAAAGCTACTTTCCCCACTCTTGGCATTGATTTCTGACTTTTTAATGCTGGATGTGCTATACGCAGGATTCTTTGATAAATTATCACCATTCCCTTGATTATGGTTGTCCATTTCAATGGAATAGTTAATAAGTTTTTTAGCTGTATTTTGTGCGAAAGTCAAATCTTGCACCTGCTGTTTAAATAACATCGTTTGAGCCCGCGGCTACAAGTTATCTTTGAAATAAAAGAGATGATCCTTGTCAAAAATGTCTTTGATATCTAACATGCATGCCGAAAAAACTTAATCATAGTCTTGATTGTCCCCATATAATTAATCTATTTTAGCTTCCTTCATGCTATGAATTTAGTAATTTCAGGGTAGAACTGTGCCATCAACTCTCTATTGAGGTCTTCCCACGGGTCGATACCCAATCTTCCCTAGACAATTTCCTTATATTTGTTATGCCACCACAGTTGGGCATCTCTAGTTAGGTACATTGTTATCATGGAAACCTTGATCTCATCCGAATCCATTTTGCAGCCCTTAATATTGTTTCAGCTGGATTATGGGTTGATCATGATCATAATGAGCAGCAAAAATGTGCACATTAATTATTCATTTTATGATGATGGAATTGAAGGATTGGTTTTTATGAAATTTGTATATATTATTTATTGATATTTTGGGGAATGCATTGGATTATGTAATGTTGGCCTCATGAGCTGATGGTGCAGCTGGTTCATGGCGTACGATGGACTGACTCAATAGGTTGGTGTTGGGGCACTACATCAATGATAAGCACTCTGCTATATTTAACACGGTCCATGTATAGAAATAGACATACACAAGCATAAAAGGGGATGGCTTAGTGCATGAGGACCCCACATCATGGAATCACTCCTAACGACCTTGCCATGCATGAGCCCAGCAGACTAATTAGTCAATTGACCGAGAGGTCAACATGTGCTTGATCATGGCAGATATTCATACCCTCATAAATCCACAAAAATTGAACATTTAGGATGAATTTCACATGATGGTATTCACATGCAAAAATTGCAGGTAGAGTATCACTTTATTTGCATAAACTAGACATACTACTAGAATCACAAACAAGCAGATAATTGTTTTTTTGGTAAGTAATCAGAAATAAATTGAAAATACTTATATTTGGGTAAATAGACAGGCAGATAATTATTGCACCACACAAACGCATAAAAGCATAGACAAGACACCTCGCCTCCTTTGGGTTAGAGAAAATTGAACGCAAAGTTGTAGTCGTAACTTTAGTATTTTAATCATATGTAGAATATTAACTGGCATTTTCAACTTCACCGAGAAATCTCTGGCACAAAAAAATAAAAATAGCAAATTGTGCTAACAAGGAAAAAACGTTGAATTACTACGGCTACAATCCCTTTGCTTCACACCCCCCTCCCCCCCAAAAAAAAGAGTCAAATTAGTAATGAAAGCAACAAGTTAACTAACAACTAGTTATCTACTAACTCTCAGATAAGAGGACAACAACCTACTAGCAATGACAGAAAACAAATGGGATAAGTATAAATTTTATTCTGAAAGCATCACTAGAATCAATTTTGTTCTTAATTTTAAGTTGGGTCAATTATATAGAAGAATTATACAACGCATAGCATGAATAAATATATTTTTCAGCTAACTAAGCAGAATTTTCCCATTTGAATATTTCAGACATGATGTGGAGCCACAATGTGTTCAATTTCCCATATTTTCAACTCATATAAGTTGACCTTTGTTCAGTATACAGTTGACTCAAGTTAAAGTTTAAAATTAAACTGAGCAAATAGTTAAATTAAACAAATCAAATGCATACGTCTATCGGAGCCTGCGGTGTCTGCAAACTGACGGCACGGATAGAGCCCTTCTTGATTTTCCCAGAACCTCTATTCTCGGCCAAATACTTCCACCGGCGGCCATCAATTTCTTCGCAGCAAATCAACGTCAAGCTCGAATCGAGGAACTCATCCTCAACCATTCCCAGCCTCACATTAGGGAATTCCAGCGTCTGAACCGCCGGAGCGGAGGCAATATTCGCGCTTATTCGAATCGTTTCCCTCGCTAGAAGCCGCGCCTCTTGAGAGGACGTCGTCATCGTTTGAGCGGCGTTGGTGGGCGGCCGCTTTAGCTTGATTGGAGGCGCCATTTTCAGAGAAGGAAGGATTGAAGATTGAGGGAAGAGAAGATTTGAGGAGAAGCAAGCAGCTACTTGATAATCATCAGAGAGAGGTTCGTTGTTGGCAGCTCGATAATTACGAGGGAGAGGCCGGGAGAGAGAGCATAGCAGTTGGCAGGCTTGGTGACCGATGATGTGGTGTGCTTTGGATGACAGATCATTGGGCTTTCTATTAAAAATTAATAAGGAAAAAACTTTTCTATCTGTCTTTAAATATTTTCCCCTAATT
>JAODPA010106749.1:0-10325 GCA_025585075.1 Nepenthes mirabilis
ATTTCTTTGCATATAGTGTATAAAATCTATGCAGAAATTTTGAACATGCAAATTTTTACAACATTTTCAAGAGTTAGTACAATTCTTGCAGAAAATCAACAACATAAAGGAACTACAACAAGTTTTATTTTTATTAGTAAACATGTAGAAAATTTTAAATAAGTTTTCAGAATATGCAAAGTTATTTTTAACAAATTTGGCAGGCAGAAACTTTTATGAATGAAAATCAAGTATAAAAGAATGTTATATCAAAAATTCATGACATATATGTGAGGTTATTGCATAAAAAAGCTGAACTATGTGATAAAGATGTACTTGGATATAAATTTTATGCATTATTTGAAATTAGTAGGGAGAATTTTATATTTATATTAAATATAAACATCTTAACTATAAAATTATGTTATGAGTATTTGAAATAAAAAATGCCTAAGAATTGAGAAAAAAACCTCAATAAAAGAAGAAAAATTTGGATTATATTTATCTTAATTCCAAATTATAAAAAATATTGCTTGGATCCACTTGAATTGAGTTTATTTAACTTCCTCTCTCTTTCTCTCTATTCTTGTCTTTTCCTTCTCTCTCATCTCTTTAGACTCTGTAGAAAATAACTGAATTTCAATCGGATCCTCTATTTATACTAAACCAGAGCTCGAGCATGCGTCAAGTGCTACGGTTAAATTGAGCAGCACACGAGCACCACTCGAGTACGCGTAGAGCATTGGTGCTATTGGAAAGCACAGTCAGCCGTCTTTTAGGCGTACATCGAGCACATGCATACTAGAATGTGCGCTCAAGCGTTCATCAGGCGCGACCTCACTGCCCATCCCACGCAAGGGCGCATGTATGGCATCGATTAGGCATCCATTAATTCGATGTGACCCGATCTAATTTTGACTTGTAATCCAATCTTCTTCTTTCTTTAACATTAATTTTAATTATCTTAATTTAATTAATTATAATTATAATAAAATTTAAACTTAAAAGCCTACACTAACACTCCTCCACAACTATTCTCGAAGACTCGGAGCAAAGCTCATTTGAGTGCTTGCATGCTCTTCTTCTGAGAAAAGATGATCTGCAACAGGCAACAATCATTATGACAACAAAATTTTCACCTTCACAATACATCACAAGTCTTCAACAAGACGTGGGAGAATCAGACTGAGAGAATCCACTGGTTTTTGAGGAAACAAGGCCGGAAATGAAACCACTAAAATTGTGATTGTTGGGACAGAAGAACTGGTTTTCAAGGAAGGAGGCCTCACCGCATAGCGTGTGCGAACAAGTTTAGCAGCAAGCACATCAAGATGTAGCCTGCTTTATGGCTTACACAAAGCCTAAGCTTACGAGTCATGGGCCAACACAGATTTATAAGTCACGGCAACTTCTTCTATTTCTCCCATGTGAAATCTTTCACGCTGTAAACTCTCACATGTTCTAAACAATTATGATGATATCAGCTGCTCTATAACGCATGGGTCAGGCTGCATATATTTAACCATTATCATATCCTACGATGTGATGTGGGCATTTGATCACCATCCAACCCTGAAATTTTTGGAGACAACACACAAATTTTCTATTCGCAGTATATCACAAGCCTTCAACAAAACACATCAAAGTCATTATGATGACAACAACCTCTTTATAATAAAGGATGAGACTGCAGACATCTGGTTCTTTTAAAACCTTACGATGTGAGAGTCTATGAACTTGCCAACCATCCAACCTTAACTTTTTTAAAGACAGAATACAAAGTTTTCTTCTTCAGTACATCAGTAGTCTTCAACAGGAAGTGGGAGAACTAAATTGAAAGAACCTACGGGCATGCCAGGAAGCACCCGACAAGGATGGAAAACAGAACCGCCACAGTCATTATGATGATAACCACCAAACGATGCAGAGTAGGATCATATACACCTGACCCTCTCCAGACCGTACAACATGGACCCCACGTGCACTTGCCCACCACCCACTATGAAAGTTTTGGAGAGGGAATACAAGTTCTCCTTCCACAATACATCAGAAGTCCTCAACAAGTCGTGGGAGAAGCATATTGTGTGAACCTACAGGCTTGGCAGGAGGCACCCAACAAGGTGGGAAACAAAACCACCAAAGTCATTATTATCACGACGATATATAATTGATTAGCATTTCTCCTTAACCTCATCGGAAACTTGAGTGACCAAGCAGATGTAGAACAAACCACGTTCTCATCAGTGTCAACATTGATGTGGTCAGCTTTGGAAACTTTATGCCCCCCCAATGACTTTAAACGTGACGTTTCAATACTGAATGGAATCTTGGTTTTTCTAAGTTTTATTCTCCGATTTGCTGTGCCTTGGGAAGGATATTCCCGCCACATGGTAGCTTGAGCTGACGGCCTTTGAATTATCGTGGTTCCCAAGGTGCTAGCAACCTCTTTTTGGAATTCCGGAGAAGTTGAAAGTGAATTATCAAGCTCAATGATGTTATCATTTAAAATGTCCGCAAAACAATCGTCCTCATCTTTGCTACAGAGCTGCATATTCCGAGAGAATTAAGTCACAAACTTCAGATGGATCAAGTATCTGACAGAAAATTAACTTCTTTTTGGGTTTGGGTTTCAATGAAGATAGTAGAAAAGTAAATTGGGTGTAAGACTAGAGCAGGGAGTGGAACTACAGAAATCTGTTACATGTAATTTTGTTTGATTTGGCTCGAAATTTAAGCAATTTAGAACCAGCATTATAAAAAATTCAAGAAATTTAAGTGAAGAAAGCACAGAGAACATCAAATCATACAGTTGGATGATTGGAGGACTCTGGCTGCATTACTTCGTCCTTTAATTTATGATCTGATGCAGATGCATCATCAATCTGCTCAATGGAATGAGAGTCGTAGCTGCTGCTAGACTTCACTGAGCAAACTGCTTTCTCACCACCAGACGTGCCCACATGGTCCAAATCACAGCTAGGTAGAGTATCATCGCCGTCCATTGATGGAGAAATTTGATTTGGAACACTTTGATTATGGCTACTACTTGCATGCGTGTCAGTTTTCCTACGCAAACGGCAGATGACTAGAGAATCCTACAGAACCACATAACGTAAACTCAGCATGTATACATCAATTGCATTCAACTATTTTTCTGTTTGCAAGTAGAAGGCACATAAAAGTTACAGTCAGCAAGAAATGCCGATTAGAGAAGCATTTTAGGAAGACAAAAAGGGAGAAATGAATTGACTGGCAATGCCATAGGGGCACAAAGCAATTTGCCAATACCCTGAATGAGATGCATGCTTGTTGGATCAAAGATGACGATAACAACGAGAATGAAAATTGCAACTAAAAAATAGAGAAATTTGACTGATGATTCATATCAAGTAATAAGGAGCTAGATGCCAAATCCGAAGCTGAACACAGTGAATTCAACCCATCATCAAGATTGAACACATTGGATCAATCATTTTTGATGACTTTCTCACCTATACTCAGAGCAAATTGGACTTCAGAAGAAATATGAACATATTTTTACGGTTTAACTGCCCTTTGCTTTATGATTCCATGCTCATTGACAAATGGTCTGAAGTCTTTCTCAACTACACCAAGAAAAAATGCACTGATGCAGTAAGCAAATCAGGCAAGGACATTCATGTTTACGACCTGGAGGGCATTATATTTCCTACAATATATGCACTATCATCCAATTTTAGTCAACTTTTTTTTTTTTTGAATTTTTTTGGGGGGTTTGTTAGGCATGGAAGCATATAAGCAGGCGATTTAGAAAATGCATTGCTCAGCCACATGCTATTAATGTTGTTGGGTCCTGATGGGTCTGGTGACACCATGGACCAGACCAGAACCAAGCCCAATCATCAGCGTGATAAGGGGCCCAACAAGCGACGGGCTGACCTCGGCAAAGAGAACGATCCGGCCCAATCTATGGGTTATAGCGGCCACTAGTATGAGACTTAGGGAGTGATGTGTCAAAGGGACAAGCGTCAACAACCCAACTAACAGTACAGCCAGATGGACCAATCTGGAAGGCCCTCAGGCAGGCAGTAAAGCAATCAGAGCACGCGCATGCAGAGCGTCGTTTGAAATCACCTGACAACTGGATTAGGGGACCATTTACGACCTCTTTGCCACAGCAAGACAACGCTTGACAAAAGCGGCTCCAGTCAGCCCCCCGGTGGCCAGCAAACCCGAAGGCGACATGTGTCATGGGCCTTGGTACCAAATCTTCGCCCACAAAATATTATAAATACTCCTCACCACCACGAGGCCGATAAAAGGAGAAAAAAGGAAGAAAAGATCAAGGGAGGAGTGGAGAGAGAGAAGAAAAAAGAGAGAAGACCAAGCTCTCTCCCTGGACAGTTCTTCCTTCTCCTCACGGAGCCACTCCTTGTCGAGTGCAATCATAATGAGCCACTCTCCGCCGAGTGCATCCGTAGTAAGCCACTCACCGAGTGCAACCCTCATGAGTCATCGACCGCGTGCAACCAGAAAGGAGCTCACATGTAATTCTGTATTATTTAGTATCCTTTTTACATCTTTCTATTTTTTGAGAAAGATTTTTAACTTAAGCGTTGGAGGATAAACCGAGGAGTGAATCCCGCCAATCCTCTAACCATTTGTTTGTAATTTGTGGTATGTAGGTTCTAGGTTAACAGTAACGGAGTCCGAACCCGCTCCAATTGGACCCGTAGTGAAAGATCGAGTGACAATCTAATTCGTATCACAACCCAGAAACCAAGGACGTATCAGGTCCCAACAAAATTGACCCATAATAATTGACCCGGATGGAAAAAATGGAAGACCTTGATGGAAAAAAATAAATATTTTAGATGAGGAAAATTAACGACCCAAATGAGAGAATAGACAATTAAATATGGGCCTAGAATAAATGTGTAATACCCCAGTATTTCGGGTCGAACATTTCAAAATCGGGTTGATGGCAATAGTAAACAATAAACCTAAATTGAATTGAATAAATATAAATTCAAAACTCGCGTAGATGGTGATATATTATTAGTGACATCACCGTGTTAATAATAAAATATTAATAGTAATAAAATAATAATAACNAGACGAAAGTGGCGGCAGCCCGTGGGCAAGGAAGCGGCGGCTGTGGGTGAGGCGGCGCGGCGGTGGCATGTCCGGCAGAGGCCTTGCGCAGAGGAGAGGGCAGCGTGCGAGAGGAAAGAGAGAGAAATGCCAGTATTTCTCTAACCATATTCTTGATCTGATTTAATTTCTGATATATTTTAACTACTGTTGGAGATTTTACTAACATATATGTATTTTTTTATATACCTAATTTATTAATTATGTACATGCATGTATATTTTATTGGTCGTGCGGTGGTTTTATACGAGTATTTGTGATTTGGTAGATTTTTGGACATCTAGACGGTATATATGTATCTTTGTGTAACCGTATGTTGTGAAACCATGAATCAAGCTGTGCATTGGTCCACATGCATGCTGCTAGGTGCAAGGTCACTATGGAACCGTGGCGATCCGAGACCCGATGGGTCGTATGTGATTTGAGGCATGCAATATTAGTACCACTTCCGATGGGGAGGCTTAATCCCAACGGGAATATATGTGACATATTGTCTCACTTTCACCGACAGGAAGGTTGAAATGTTTAGTAGTTGACCTACCCCACCATGTATTTAAATGAGAACCATCTTGACGGAATAATATATTTGGACGTCCTAATATATAACTAAAACTTGAGATTACATCCAAAGTCACGGGTGGTAAAACATAGTGCGCAAGTTCCTAATCTATAGGAGATAGAGTACATAGATGGCATTGAGCTACTAGCCTAAACCATAGCCGATCCTTGAGCTGCTGACTTAAATCGCAGCCGATATAGCCATGATTATCGGACGAGAATAACCCTTCCTCAAGTTGGTATTATTGATATTTGGTTCCCCAATTTCGTACACGCTTTGTATTTTTGCATGTATTTGGATAGAGGATGATTTTGAGATACACTGATTGGCCCATAGTTGAACAATAGGAATGTCTCGTACCTATAAATATATGCTAAACCCGAAACGTGTTTTGATTTATGTTTTAGTTCTGACAGTTTTCTCTCGATTTCTACATTATGAGATTTGGATTCGGAAGATGATATGTGTCCCACACGAATGTGGTGACGGTTGCGGCCTATGTGACCTCGGATCATATGATATGATATCGTCTATGAGATTTTATCGGATTGTGATTTATATGATTGTGTCCCAGAGTGACGATTTAATACAGATGATAATTTAGTACGAAACTATTCCTCGATTTTCAGGGATTTTACGGACCTTGTGTTTTGTATTTTACACGGTTGTGTTGTGTTATCCCTTCCCTCTGCTTTAGATGCACTATTCATATAGATAGGATGCATGCTAAGCTCTAAGCTCACGTTTTCATATTTTATCCTTTCAAACAAATGGCTTGGATATGCTTGTAGAGTTAGACGTTATATGATACGGCAGATCTCTATCAGTGAGTAAATATGTTCATATTGGTTATGTCTCTAATCTCGAGAATATATAATGATTTTGTCTTTGATTGGATGAGGGTCTTGATCCATATATGGGATATATTGAAGTTATAGTATTATGTTGATGAGTTGTTGTTATATTGAATACCTCCCTTACGATTTTGGATAGTAGGTTGTGTGTTATATTGTCCGGATTCATATCCAATGAGATCTTGTGCGGATTTTATTATGTCGGGTCCGGTATATGTAGGGATTGTCACGCCGAGGTTGAATTTTTATGATTAATGAAAATATTATTATTAATTTTATTTTGACCTGCGTATATTATTTTTCTGAGTCGTGACATATTTGATTTGTCAATTGGTGGTACGAATGATGAGTACTTTTGCGCGAACGACAAAGACTTAAGGTGCTAATTCCAGTAGCATTACACCCGAGCTACGCCTTAGGAGCCATTTCCAGAAGCCCCACGTGTTGGAATTTTAGTTCACTCCCGTGTTGAAAGTATTGTTGTGTTCACACAGTGATATGATAGGGTTGAAATTTTGGTATGAAATAACCTGAGTGGAATTCCGAAGTAATATTTTTGGAGTGGAATTCTGGAGTAATATTTTTGGAATGGAATTCCAGAGTGGAATTTTTGAAATAAAAGTAGGCCAGAATGGTGTTCACTTGGCCGGAATGGAGAGAGATCCGAAGTAAAATTTTTGGAAGGCTTCACAAGGAAGGTCAACGGAGGACAGCATGTCTAAAAAAGGCTAACCTATAAAGTTTATATAGACAATAAACTTTACAGAAAAAGAAAGTTGACTTTCAAATTTGACGGCCAACTTGTAGAACAGGTTAACCCCTTCCAACAAAATGACACTTTACAAAGTTGATGGCAGGTTACAAAGTTGGTACTAAACTTTACTGTACACGCAACCTACCTACTGAGTAGGCGGCCTGTCTGTATATATATGTATGTATGCTAAGTGCAAGTGTGGTGTGTAAAGAAGTAAGAAAAGAGAAAAACAAAAGAAAAAACACATGGAGTAGCCAGTTTTACTCTTATATTTTGCTCTTATTTCTATTCTCAACTCTCCAAAGGCTCGTGTAGTCAAAAGATTTTTGTAACAAATATACATAGTGAATTTGTTTGTGAACTAAGTGTCCCGTGATTTTTTTCTTTTATTTAGAAAAGGGTTTTCCACGTAAAAATTGTATGTGTTCTTACTCTCTCTCATTACTTTGTCATGTGTGCTTGTGTGTTCTTCATCTTTGTCCTCTCGATTTTGTCCAACTGACAGGCATTGTGTTCCCCAACGCCGTGCTCAATCTGCGCTTTCCGGGAGCTCGAGTACCATTTTCAGAAGCACCGCGTTCAATCCGCGCTTTCCAGGAGCTCAAACACCATTTTCAGAAGTACCACGCTCAATCCGCACTTGCCAGGTGCTCAAGCACCAGCTCCAAAAGCACTGCGCTCAAGTTACACCCACCCGGCACTCGAGCACGGCCCAGAGGATAAAAATACGGCTAACGCATGTTAGGGTTGAAGAACTACAATTTGAGCGCTGTTTTGAGATAGAAAATAAGAGAAAGAGAGAAAAAACGGATAAGAGAAAGATTTGTATATCCATTTGTATTCTAAATCGAGTTTCAATCTCCGTTGATAGTGGGTACATTGTTCTTGCTACTAAAAAGAACATTTATCGGGTTCTATTTCTTTTCTTTTATCTTGTATTTTCTATTGTACGGACTTATTTTTGAGACAAAGTAGTTTGACCTTGTGTTTGGGGTTTATGCAACCAAAATATTGCATAGTGAAGATATTTTCGGACCTTGAGTCCTGTGATTTTTTTTCTTCATTTAAAAGAGAGTTTTTCACGTAAAAAGCATGCTTTTATCGATTGTGTATACTCATTGTGTATTTGTCGCATATTATTGTGTGTTTTCTAACAGTTCAAGTAGTAGGTCAGGCCCCAATACAGGGTTGAATCAATTTTTCAAGTACGCATCAAATGTATACCGGCAAACAACAAAAAATGCTAACCAGAAAATATTGATGCAGCAATCTCGGCAAGATTAAGCTACTTACCTGAGAATTTCCAGCCATACAGATTTCATGCATTATCCATTCAGTCCTTTCTCCTTTCGGTGCACGACCAGTATGGAACACGAGGGTCCTTTTTGTACCAATCTCATCCGACCCAGATTTAACGGCACGCTCCTTTCCAGTAGCTTTCCAGTAGCCAACTTCAGTTGCCCTCCTACTCTGTGAGCCTTTTGGATACTTCTTTCCTCGGGGTGAAAAGAAAAACCACTCATGATCAGACTTGATAATGGATTTGGCTGCTCACAAATAGGAAAACCACTAGTTAATCCCATGCCATGAGAGAACTTTGAACCTTTTGACAGTAGATGCAAATTTTGTTGCAAAACCATATCACTTTCAACTAAATAAAGAGCAAAATACTGCAAGAACAAGAACAAGAACAACATAATTTTCAGTATAACTTAGGGAAACCCACTAACATTTTTCTAATCTGATCAAACTTATATCATCATATTCACTTTTCAAAAACACCAATCAGCATATAATTTGGCCGCAAAATCATCCCTTCAATGAACTTATTCTAAGCTTAGGTCATCAGAACGAGGAGGGGGGGGGGGAATTATCATAAGTGACAATGCAAATACAATTACATTCCCATACCGAAAAAATCTACTCTCGTCGTTCCATAATGATTGCCCCTGTTTGATTTTTATCTGGTAAAGGGCTAACTCAAACCGTTTATCTTTCAATCTTTCAAAATAATATTGGGAAAAAAGATTAAAAATAGTATTATATAATTGTTTGATTATAAATTACAGGAATTCTTGATAAACAAACGATTGAAATGATTTTGTTTGATCCAGAAAGTTAAACAACTGCGCTTGTTGTGGATCAAACTAAGGAAGCATCTATTTAAGTTCTCCCTGTTTCTAACCTGGCAAATCCCAAGGCTCACACTCGCAGATGTCAACCTCAGGAATGATCTCGACGCAATTTTCAAAACCCTCCAACTTCTTCCTCAAGTAATACGAAATCAACTCTACATCGGTTGGACTGAATCTAAACCCTGGAAACATCGATGACGCAGCTATTGATAGCTCCGCCTCCTTCGATGTGCCCACCATTGTTATTTTTCTGTCTTCCTCCCTACGAAGCTTCTCTCTAAAATCCGCTCCTGATTTCTCCCTCTGAAGTTCCTTCCCTCTAAAAACTCGGATTCTTTTCTCGCCCAGAAGTACAAAGTTGTGTGCCGTTTATAACTATTACTTGCTTGGGAAGGAAAGAGATCGAAAGGAATTTGAACTAACCTTTCCGTTGGATGTTTTTTGGATTATTCCATCTTCTACTCTCTCTCCATCTTTTGTGGGTGCGATATGGTTGCTGCTTTGGTCTTGGAAAGGACGTCAGGAAGGCATTTTGACTTGGCGATGACCCTATTGACCTTTGAGGGGGTTGCTTTACGTGGGGAAGCGGGTCTGTGAATGCCACGTTTCGGCCGAAGGGCGGCAATCGCACTTCACGGTGTCCGCACGGCCTACCTTCGCGGCGTCTAGGGGGTGTTCAAACGGCAGCGGTCAGGTGAATTTCCCGATTAGAAGACAGACAGCAAATCAGATTCGTTGTTTTTATTTTTGCTTTGTTTTTATTTTTGTTTTGTTTTATGTTGATTTCATTTATGATAACTGCCAGAGTTTGATATTTCAACAAAGTTTTTTCTGACTTAAATCGATAATTTTACAATTTAAATATTTTAATAGAAAACCTAATAAAAATAATTGTATTATTTTTATGAAGT
>JAODPA010106760.1:0-20255 GCA_025585075.1 Nepenthes mirabilis
GGCGCCTTTCTGACATCTGGAACAAGACACTCCATTCCCTGAACCCGTTGCTTTCATTCTTTTTTCAGTTCCTTCCATTGAAGGCTGATTTACTGACTTGAGCGTCGGAGTGTTATCGGTGGGATTCCATCCCTCCGTTAACGCTAACCTCTCGTTTGTTTAGTGGTGTGCAGGATTTGTACTCAGTGAACGGAGCCGGTTCAATCCATCCAGAAGAAACCCGAATCCGTTCGAAGTCGGATCCAGGTACGCATCAGTTATCACTTACATTGTAGCATTATGTGTGTATATTAGATACTCATAATGTTAAAATTATTTTTTGCTTTAACCAATGGAGTGATTTAGTTTCTCTAAACCTATAAAGGTGTTTAAAATAAGTGATGGAATCCAACACCTAGTGGAGAATTGGAAGGATAGATTTCATTGTATTAAGGTATCCAATAATTGAATTTTGTTAAATAATTAAGATAATATTAACTCAGGATTTTTTAGTTCAATTCTTGAGAGCAAAATTTTCATAACTAGATCTCAGTCAGATCTAACAAAAGAGCATGCAATTGAGTTGTACAAATAATTTTCAAATCCAAGCCCTAGTTGCTATTAACTGCTACGTTATACTCGAAAGGGATGTCATTGCTTATCTCCATCCTAGCCCGTTAAATAGGAGAATGGGCATTTTTATAGATTCTCCTCCTAGGGCTAGACTCTCTATGTACTCCTAACTCGGTTCTTTGTTAATTTTGATGATTTTGAGTAGATAAATTACCGTCGGTTCTCTTCTTTTCTTGATCATTTGATCCTACACGTCGCTCATAACCCAAGTGCTTTGGCCGCTTCATGTCGTCGGCCTCTTCTTCCGCTATGTAAGCTCAAGTGATAGCTTGTGCCTCCAAGAATATCTTGGGATCCTATTGAATTAGATATTTTAAAAAGTTACCTGATTGGATAGAACTGTAAAGGCATTTAGCTTTACCTCATCAGTAATCTTTGATATGTTCTTTGCCTTGGGGTTAAATTTGGCTAGAAAACATTTCAGTCTCTTGTTGGGAGTCTATCAAATCCTAACAAGGTGCCAAGATTACTAAAACTCCCTTGGTTAAGTAGATACCAAGTATATATGCAAATTATTCAGATTTCAAGGCATTCCTCAATATCAAAAGAATCGCTTATCAAATGAAGTGGGCAAAAGAATAAAATTAATTAAATAGTAGGTTTTCTAGGAAAATACTACTGGATGGAAGACTGAACTAGGTCACCTACTATTTATCCCAAACACAAAGAGGCATTGGCTTCCCCCCACAAATTTAAAATATCAACACTAGAGCCATATGATAAAAATACTACTCCAATTGGTTATTTAGACCACTTCTAAATGTTGCTAGATTCTAGAATTTAGAGGACACTGTACTTTGCCTCTATTTTCTTTTAACTTTAAAAGAATATATGAGAATTTGATTCTATAATTTGGATTGAATTTAAGTTGATCATTACAGGAGTTGGTTGATCAATTTCTATCCCGACTTGCCTCTAGTCGGTCAAATAGCATGCTACTACATGTAGGGTGTTCAAAATCCCAAATATATCAAAGATTCCTTCAATCTGGACTCTTTTTTTTTTTTATTTGGGTAAGTACTTCACTCTGGACTCTCTTTCCTAGTCTCAAAGTTTAAACGTCCTTTAAGCTGAAAAGTAGTAATACGAATAGGTGGCTCAGGGATAATTGTAATCTTTGGTTGATGATGGCACTCCTTAGAAATTACTTTTTTTTTCTCTTCGACCCCCACCCAGGCTTGATGCTTACAGTTGGAGGACCTTTGCCTTGTATGTTTGGCCCTCAACTTTGTCCCATAAAAAAGTTGGCATTTTTTAACATGTCTTATGTCTGAACATCCAAATCTCTAATGTCAAGACTGGCAGGTGAATAACTACTTTTGCAACTACTTTCTTATAGGATGATGTTATCAGATGGGATATCATTAAGTGGTTGGCTTGATTGTCTATGTGCTCTTATATTCACCATTTTTTGTTAGTTTTTTGAAGAGGATTTAAGTTTTCAAGTAGATATAATTTCAATCAGGTAGAAACAAATGACTTGATTTTGTTTCTACATATAGCACCAATGATATTTATCATGAATTTGTATAATAGCCTAAATTGAGAGAGTTAGACTTTTGAACTTCTTATTCAAATATTGCACTCCATAACGTTAGTAAGAAATTAAAGAATATGATATTCACTCCCTAACTTACCTTTCAATACTTAAATTAGTAACTTTTTTAAAAAAATAAAAAAATAAAAAAATAAAATGAGGATGCGTGAGAAGAAATAGTGTAGGACTTGGCTCCATAAAGAATTAATTATGGAGGACTTGGCGCTATAGAAAATGAAAAGTGGAAGACTTAGCTCCTCAGAAAGTGGAATGTGGAGGACCTAGCTCTGTAGAGAATGTAATGTGGAGGACTTCACCCGTAGAGAGTGGATTGTGGATGACTTGGCTTTGTTGAGATTGGAAAATGGAGGATATCACTCTAAAATTTGTAGAATGTTTAAGTTACAAGAGGATTAAAACTTTATATTTACTCTTTGAACTGTCTTATATTTTCTCTTTCTCCTATTTTCAAATAAAGTGAGCTTATTTATAACTATATTACCAATTAGTAGCAATTTCCTCAATATAGACGACTACTCATTGCTTGAGTCATTGTTCTTCCTATGAGCGAAATAGTTCAATGTTTAATTATATTCTAATTTTAATTAATATCTGTTAAATATATTAACTATTTATTTGATTTAACTAACCAATTATAATGATCCTTTGGTCCATTTAACCATTCAAAAAATTTATCTGTCTTGTTTAATTGGCCAACTGGATATTCAAAGCTTTAACCCTTTTTATTCTTCGTAGTACGGTCACTCGACTACCTAGTAGCTCTATCATTAGGCCAGACGTATTTTGGATCTAGGCCTAACAACTTGGCTAATTTATTCATCTTCATGGGTTGATTGCTTGCTAGCCCTATACATTGGTGAGTTGAGTAAGTTTAATTTAGACGATATTTGATAGGGCCCCATTGTTTCCCAGAAGGATTTGAAGGAAAACAACCTAAAACCCATTAGAACTTGGGACTTTGGAACCCCGGATACAAAAGTAGTACCACGAATCTCATTAGCCAAAGGTATAGTTGTGAGGAAGGAATAAGTGTTGAGTTTTTAGTTACTCCATTATGAGTAACTTAACAAACGAAAAGTTATCAGAGGTTCGCATGATACTCGTGTAAAAATCAGAGTGCTCGTGCATGTGGCGAAAGGTCAGGAAATAAGATCAAATCAGGCTTTGATATTTTTCAACTATGTATGGTGCTTCATTTTCCGTACAGCACTTCTCTAACTTTTTTTCTTTTATTTTGTTCAAAAAATGAGTGCTTAAATTTTTCTCATGATTATTAAACCTATAACAAAATCATTGATTTAATTAATAAATTTCATTGAAATCACCCATTGTTTGGTTTTCTTCCTCAAATTTTATTGTGCTTCCATTTGATTTCATTGCAATTATATCATTTTAGTTTGAGTTGCTTCGCCTTCTCTCCATTCATAATGATGTTCAAAAGCCATCCCTATGTTCCCTAGAATTCAAGGTGTTGTTGAGTTGGGGTTCGAACACCATCTTTCTTTATGGAGCCCTTAAATGCTAAACGCGGCTCTCTTGCACGCCATCTTAGTTCTCTCTCTCTATTTAAAACCCTTTCTGTCGTTTGCATGCTCTCTTTTCATCCTCCCTAAATTGGCTTGTTTTTCCTCAAGTCTGAATTCGTGTTTTATCTCCTTGCATTAGTTGCATCTGGCTTATTTTCATCAATTATAGAGGTCTTTTTAATTTCCAAAAGGAAGAGATACTTCACTTGCTTCAATGAAGAGCTAATATTTTCCCTTCACAGTTCTTTTCTTCAGCTTCTCAACCCTCACTCTTCACTCCTTTTACTTGGTAGATGGTACAAGAGTGAAAGACAAGATTAGCAGGCTCCTTAGAGTTTTTGTGACTTAAAGAGGGTATGGTAGTGTTTCTTTATTTCCCCTCCTTTTTTAATATTTTTAACTCTATACTTTTCATCCACAAAGCCCTCAGGCTGCCGCCTCAAGAAGATCACAATAACAGGTTTTAGAGAAGAAAATCAAGAAGATCACAATAACAGGTTTTAAAGAAGACAACGTGGCAACTAGGGTTAAGAAAAGGGGCCCTACCTCTAGGGTTTGCTGAAGGGAATTAGGGTTTTAAGGAAGAACTAGGGCTAGGATTTCAGATCATTCTACAATTTCTCCTCTAATATAATTTAATTAATTTATAAATTTACATCACATAAATTACATAAAAGAATAATGATTATTTCTAACCAATAAATTACTTAATTAGAATTAAATCCACTATTGAGACAATTACCAAAATATCCTTTAATCCTTCTCTTGAAGCCAACCAAACCAAGCCCACCAGAATATTTAGTTATGAGTCACATGAAATTTATCAGTTATGAAAAATGTCACCTACTCATAATTTTTTCAATTGATGATTACTTCTGATCATATATTCAACTGACTCAAAATGAAAAACTGGGGTATTACATTTTTTGTTCAAACACTAGAGTTGGAGTTCAAATGTTAGTGAGATTCAATGACATAGCTTAAAGCGAAAAATTTGAGACGTGAGATCATGATTTTAGATTTATTTACATCTAAGTGGATATTATTGAGTCTTAGTGAGAGGTAATCACATGGAATATTTAGGTGTTCAGGTTGATTTATTGATTTCATTTTTAATTAATTCATTGGTGTTGCCCTTCAATTCACCTAAGTAAAATTTATTATCTTTCCATGTATAAGTAAAAGAGAGCAAATAAAGGCAACAAGGTATCAAGGTGAATGAGAATCGATAAGACTTTAGGATAATTTATATTTTTTCAATAGCTAATTTGTTTTTAGTGGTTAAAGTTGATAGATTTTGATGTGGGATGGTTAAATCCTTGTGACTCTCACATTTGTGTGGTATCCTCAACATTATAGCAAGAGTCATTTAAGGTAGTATGAGTATATTACGAATATGGTCTCTAATAAGATTGTACGAGTAGTTGCATATTATGAATGTTGAGAACTTTATGGTAAATATCAAGCCTATTGGCATGTAAATATTTTAATTTTGGTTCACAATCTATAAATATTGTTTTTATCTCATCTTATTATACCTTAAGTCTAGTTGGATTTTTTAAAAATCTAAGAGATGACCTTAATATTTGGGATAATTTAAGACCTCATGATAGATATATTAGAATTCATTGGGATTTGGTGGATATCTTTTATAATATTGAGATTACTCATTGGTTTGATATCAAGATATTATTGTTAGCATTATTTATTAAGCTTGTCATTTTTAACTTATTTATTGTTGTCATTGATTTTTGCTATTGTTAATTTTAGTTAAAGTTATTTGTTAAATATTTGGCTTACTCTTCTTCCAAAGTAACACATATGATGGTGGTATGCTAATCCTTAAAGTTGGAGATAGCTGTAGAGTTGGCACAAACTAGAGAGCATAGCTTGAGTTGTTCGATATTTTTATGCTGAGATATATTCATATGAAGTTTATATTTATGTTGGCTTTGGGGCTACGTTTTCTTTGGCGTGATTTTGAGTGTATCTAGATTATTTTAGACCTTAGTATTTGCATTTATCCTTTATACTATGATATTGGTGATATTTTGTTGAGATTGATGGTT
This sequence comes from Nepenthes mirabilis, assembly GCA_025585075.1. Taxonomy (NCBI): domain Eukaryota; kingdom Viridiplantae; phylum Streptophyta; class Magnoliopsida; order Caryophyllales; family Nepenthaceae; genus Nepenthes; species Nepenthes mirabilis. The sequence continues at coordinate 5,766 of JAODPA010106760.1, forward strand.
TTCGTGTGATTAGACTAGGCAACACTCTCATTACAATTCCAGGCTCATCACAGGTTATCTATATATTAACCCTACAAATTGGGCCTTACCCATTATCATTATCCATGAATAGGCCATATACAATCTTACTTTAATATATTATGACTTATTATAAAATTTAAAAATCAAATGAAATAACATAACTTTGCTGTAGAGATTTTATCAAAAGCTTGAAAGAGAAAAGACACGTAAGAATGTATTCTTCACCAACTTAAAAAATTTTGAGATTTTTCAATAACTATCGTGAAAATGAACAAAGGACACTGAAATCTGAGAAATCCAAGAATTTTACGCCGTGCATATAAGTCAAATTTCATAAGAGGCATAACTGAACACGTGCATGAAGGAAAAGGGCAATAATCTCATATTTTGGGCAAACTTGAGGAAAAATTCTGAAATTTCACTATATGGAAAAAAAAATACACACACACTTGCATTAGCTTAAATTATAAAGATCCTTTAGAGTTTTGTTTAAATTTTTCTTCCTTCTTCTATAAAAATCTCAAAATATGGGTTAAAAAAATAGTTAAACCATTTATATGCATAGACTAGTATACGAGCATAAATCATGCACCAATCAGATATAAGTCTATGCACATGTGTCCTTCGTACACTCATCAAGTGTGACACATACTACTAAGCACATGCAAATGAATCAGCTATAACCATTACTACTAGGCATAGACAACCATCCTTCTTACTCACATCATGCATCCCTTTTATTGCTAATTGTGAATGAGCAAGAATCATATGCTTATCAGATTTCTACTCAATCTATTTAATATTTACAGCCTCACCCAAACATCTAGATGTCACAAGTCCCTTGCCCATCCAGAAATGAAGGCAAAGGAAACCCTAAGGCAGGGTGGGGGCGAGAGGGAAGAGGAGAGAAATTCAACTAGCTTTTCAATGGAGTATTATGTCTTTCACAAAGGTACAAAAGCAAAACAATTCATATTAATTTTACTTTATTTTTTATTTTTTATTTGTATATCCAAACAAGAAAAAATAAGGTCTCTCTCTCTCTCTCTTAAAAAAAAGACATCCAAATAGTAAAAGGCAAATTCTTTTTCGACTACTATAGCATTCCTCAAAGAACCATTATTATAACATCCAAATAATAACCATTCATCAGAAATGTTTTTATTTTTTTGATTTCTTTTATAAATCCAAGAATATTTCTCTCTGAGTCATGAAGAAATGTTTCTCCAATTTCCAAATCAAAGTAAATACAATTATTATTGAAGATATATGCAGAATTAAGTATTTTTTAATGATTTTGTACATATGTGCCACATTTAAATCAAGTTTTTTCATATATCATTACAATTTAGCATAGAATTTAAATCTAGTTTGTCCATTATTGCGTATTGGGTCCCTGATTGTTGTATAGATTAGAGAGCATTCGAATTCCACGTCGTTTGGATGGGATTATGAGCGGGTCTGATTTTCGTCGTTGTTAACCTAGAATTTGTACAACACAAACTAACAAACAAGAGGTTAGAGATCGTTAGAATTTCTCCCACCAAAAATATTCCGACGCTCAAGTCAGTAACCTTCCATAATAAACGGAAGAAAGCATGCTTAAGATATGGTAATGAGGGGAGTGTGAGTGGGATGTATTTGAAGGCCTGAGCTCTATGAATACGCTTGGCAGAGGGACAGCTTAAAGATGCGCTCGGCAAAGGAGCGGCTTTGAAGTGCGCCCAATAGAGGGACAACTTAGAGGTATGCCCAACAGATGGTGGCTTTGAGGTGCACCCGTGGAGGGAGGGTTAGAGGAGAAGGACTGAGCTACCATGGTAGGTCAACATCTTGGTTATTTGAGCGGAGGATGACTCTAGACAGCAAGCTTCTGACTCCGGGGTAGAGGGCTCATGGAACAGAGGGCTCCTGGCTCGTGGACGGAGGGCTCCGAGGACGGAGGGCTCTTGGCTTCGAGACGGAGGGCTCGTGGCTCTAGGACAGAGGAATGAGATCCCCCCGGTGGCGGAAGGCTGATGGCCTCCGGATGGGAGAAGGGTGGAGAGCCTCCTGGCGGCGGAAGGTTGCCAGCCTCGAAAGGGAGGAGGGCTGAGAGCCTCCTGACGGCAGATGGCTATTGGTCTTCGGACGAGCAGAGGGCTGACGTCCTCCTGGCTGGCGAAGGACCAACGGCCTCATGGTGAGAAGAGGGCTGGTGGCCTTTGGGCCACCATTTTGCTCTCGTTGAAAATTGGCTAACAACGGTTATGCCCTTCTCTGAGCCATCTAGAGCCTCATGGAGCTTTTTGAGCTTCTTCAAGTTTCTCTAACCCGTCCTTTAAAGCTTGAGGGTGCTTACCTTTATAGTGAGATTTACAGATGCATTGTTCCTCCAAAAGCAATGTGAGACTTTTGCTTTGAAAGAATTATATTAGTTATGGGCTTGTTGTGTGGTTTGCACCACTGGACCCATGGTTACTGGACCCTTCACTAGCCCCCCATACTGGTGGACTAAATTTTTAGCCTTCAGCATGTTTATGATGGGATGAGACAGGTCATGTTGTCCCCTCAAGTCTGACCTGGATTCATTGGCCGAAAGGCTTGACTCTGCAGAGAAGATGGAACCGGGTTGATGGTTGACCAGCTTGGTTAACCGTATCGCTTGAGCCCAACAGAGCTGGAAATATAGTTGATCGGATTCGTTGACTGATGCGCTCTAATCCGGAGAGCAATTCAGAGTAAAAAAAGCTGATGGACCGGATCCGGTGACCAAAGTGCTTGAATTCGAAGGGCAGTGCAGAGCCAAAAAAACTTTGTTGATCAGTTTTGCTAACCAGAGTGCTTGAATCCAGAGAGAAAAGCAGAGACAGACTTGATGGTTGACCGGATTTGTTGACCGGCGAAATGCTCGAATCTGGAGAGTAGTGCGGAGCCGAAAATTTTTGTTGATTGGATTCGTTGACCGGTGAAGTGCTCGAATTCGGAGAGCAACGTGGTACTGCAAATCTTTATCGATCGGATCCGTTGATCGGCAAAGTGCTCGAATTTGAAGAGTAGACCAGAAATGCTGGTTGACCAAATCTGTTGACTGGCAAAGTGCTCAAATTCGCAGAGTAGTGTGGAGCTGGTGATCTTCATTGACCGGTTCGGACCATGAGCCATCTGAGTTAGAGGCAAGATTTAGAAGCACACAGAGGAAAGACCTCAGGCTCAAGATTAGATCTCCTCATTGTAAGGACGTGCTTAAAGAGGTCGAGATAAGATTTGCCTTAAGATAGCTGATCGTTCGAACTGTGGCAATAGGATGCACTTTGCATTCCCTAGAAGGGTTCTTCTCATTATGCATTGTTGTTGGTGAGTAAGCCAATGGGATTGGGGGTGAGGAGTCCCCAGAAAGCTTAGTTGCTAGAACTAAAAATCCTTTGGCTCTAGGGTAGAACAAATGAGTCAATACTGTCACCATGACCAAGCCTAGGATCTCGATCTTAGTGACTCCCTCTTCGAGGATGCTTCTTTTCTTTCTAGTAGAGTGTTAGGGCTGAGTATCTTCTGGAAGGACGGAGGGCTGAGGACCTATATGCTAGGGATCGAAGGACTGAGGGCCTCGACGCTGGAGTGAGAGGAGGGCTGAGGGCCTCCTGGTAGGATGGAGGGCTAAGAACCTCCATATTTGGGAGTGGAGGACTGAGAACCTCGACACTGGAGAGATGAGGGCTGAGAGCCTCTTGGTGAGACGGAGGGCTGAGGACCTCCATACTGGAAAGTAGAGGACTGAGAGCCTCGACCTGGAGAGAGGAGAGCTGAGGGCGTCCTGGCAGGACGGAGAGCTGAAGACCTCTATATTGGCTAGAGGAGGGTTAAGCGCCTCCTAGCAGGATGGATGGCTCAGAGCCTCCGTGTTGGGGATCGGAGGACAGAGAGCCTCAACGCTGAAGAGAGGAGGGCTGAGGGAGAGGAGGACTGAGAGCTCGATGTTGGAGAGAGGGGAGGGCTAAGGCCCTCCTAACTAGACGAAGGGCTGAGAGCCTCCATGCTGGTGAAAGGAGGGCCGAGAGCCTCCTAGCAGGGTGGAGGGCTGACAACCCTCGTGCTAGGGAGTAGAGGACTGAGAGCCTCAATGCTGAAAAGAGGAGGGCTAAGGACCTCCGTGTAGGGGAGCGGAAGACTGAGAGCCTCAACGCTGTAGAGAGGAGAGCTGAGGGCCTCCTAGCAGAACGAAAGGTTGAAGACCTCCGTGCTGGCTAGAGGAGGGATGAACACCTCCTGGCAGAGAGCTGAGGGATTCCGTGTTGGAGAGCGGAGGACTGAGAGCCTCGACGCTGGAGTGGGAGGACGACTGAAGGCCTCCTAGCAGGACGTAGGGCTGAGAACCTCCATGCTGGGAAGCGGAGGGTGGAGAGCGTCCTAGCATGATGGAGGGCTGAGAGCTCTCGTGCTAATGAGAGAATGGCTAAGGACCTCTTGGTAGGACGGAGGGCTGAGGACCTCCGTGTCGGGGAGCAAAGGACTGAGAGCCTCGACGCTAGAGAGAGGAAGGCTGAGGGCCTCCTGGGAGGACAGAGGGCTGAAGAATTCCGTGCTGGCTAGAGGAGGGCTGAGCGCCTCCAAGTAGGCAGGATGGAGGGCTGAGAGCCTCTGTGCTAGGGAGTGGAGGACTGAGAGCCTCGACGCTAAAGAGAGGAGGGCTAAGGGCCTCTTGGCAGGACGGAGGGCTGAGGACCTCTGTGCTGGAGAGCGGAGAACTGAGAGCCTCGATGCTGAAGAAAGTAGGGCTATGGGTCTCCTGGCAGGACGGAGGGTTGAGGACCTACGTGCTAGCTAGAGAAGGGCGGAGAGCCTTCTGGCAAAACGGAGGGTTGAGAGCCCCCGTGCTAATGAGAGTAGAGCTGAGGGCCTCCCGGCTGAGGGTCAAAGCTGCTCGCACCCCTTGGTCGCGTGCCAACTCTGAGGCAGTGGGTTGCCAAGTCAATTTCGCTATTACTGAGGCGTTTTCAGGGTTAGGAGTGGGCCAGCTATCTCGATCGAGCACTATCCGAGTTCGAAGCGAGAACTCTATAGCTCTCGAGGGCCAATGCATGGGTTGTGAGTCCAATCTCGTTGCTAGAGGACGTGCTTCGGGAGAGCTGACAACGACCGACCGATCTACTGAACACATGTGCTTGACTGGGCAAAGAGATAAGAGTCATGCTCTGCCTGAGCAAGGCTATCTCGATTTGCCTCCACTGGTAAAACACAGATGCTGCTACCATTGCCCGAATAGTGTTGCTTAAATTATCATAGGATCCCTTTTGGACTCCGCGGCACTTGAGGCCTCTCGAAGGTTGATAGAATCGTCAAGCCTTTAAAGACCAGCGAGGCACCTTCTCTAGCGCCTGCCTGAGAGAGGGTCACGGCGGCACATTTTTGTCTGCTTTAGTCAGATGGCCATCCTTTCGTGGCCGGGAGAGGTTGACAGCTCTGCCGCTTCCCTTATTTCTTTTGGCATTTCTGGGTACATGTGATTCCTTTTGATCTTACAACCTGCACTTTAATGGCTAAGCTGTTGAGCTATTGTCGCCAAGGCTTCAATTCGGCGCCTTCTTACGTTGTACTCGTCCTTTTTCATAGGATGTCGTCGTATCTCATGCGTAGTGGGATGCTTGGTCCAGTAGGTTGGACGTCATCACTTGCCGGGTGGAACCACTCCAAAGGCCAGCTGAGTTTTCAGGTCATAGCAGCCGGACTCCGGGTCTTAGGCCATTGCACGGTATCGTCTCAGCACTCGGCCCTGCTCAGGGCACCATCGCTTTCGTGTGTATGGTCCTAGCCCATGACCGTTGTTGACTAATGGTGCTCTCTCATTGGGGAGGAGGTCACCACACACATGCCAAAAAGCCCCCTAAAGTTTTAATGGCCGCTTTGTTGTGAACTCCAGGAGCCCCCAGGCCTGATACTTCGACCGCATGGGCCACTCGGTGCTGGACCGAGGTTCAGATATGACCGCATATGGGCCGCTCAGTGTGGGACCGAGGTTTGAATACGATAGTATATGGGCCACTCAGTGCGGGACTAAGGTTTAGATACGATGGCGTATGGATTGCTCAGTGCGGAACCAAGGTTAGATACGACTACGTATGGGTTGCTCAATGCGGGATCGAGATTTAGATATGACCATGTATGGGCCGCTCGGTGTAGGACCGAGGTTTAGATACGACCGTGTATGGCCACTCGATGCGGGACCGAGGTTTAGATACGAACGCGTATGGGCCGCTCGATGTGGGACTGAGATTTAGATACGACCACGTATGGGCCGCTCGGCGCGAGACCGAGATTTAGATACGACTGCATATGGGCCGCTCGGTGCGGGACTGAGGTTTAGATATGACCGCGTATGGGTTGCTCGGTGCGGGCCCTAGGTTTAGTCGCAAGCGAGTGAAGACTCACCTGAATTAGGGGCAGTCTAGGTCGCATGATTTTACGCAGTGTTATAAAATCATTCATATGAACAGATAATACTACTATTATATTAATGGAAACATGATCCAAGCAAGCAGTACAATTACCTGGATTTGGCATAGAATCGTTGTAGGTGTTTGTTGGCAAACAACGTCCTATGCCCTCAAGACCTTCCTAAGGCTTCGAGTGCATGGCCTGCGCATACTGCTTCAGAGGGTCGTCGGGGCATTTCGTTAGGCGCTTTGGGCTATGGCCCCTATGCTACGAGGGGTCTGACCTTTTGCCCTAATTGGTTGGGCAACGTATGGAAGATCCTCTAATAATGCTGGTTTTCTTTGGTCACTAGGGAGTTGAAGGGCGAAGCCCCTAGTACTATGCCTTCAAGCAGGTGCAAATGGCCTTAGGAACATGGGTCCAGAGTACCTAGCTGGATAGCAAGTGCTTACATGCTTGGGGTTGATTGTCCATCCTCATGGCTACCCGTAGGGGGTCGTCGCCATGGCTGACTTTGCCCCCGGCTGATATAGCGGCTCGCACATGTGATGCCGATATCCTTCGACCATCTTGGAGTTAGAGGATGGAGCCTCCAAGCATGGCTAACCGATAATAGGTTGCCACGACGGGCAACTTCACTCCAGTTGAGGAAATAACTTGCACTCAGGGTGCCAATCTTCTCTGTCGGTCGTGGAGTTAGGAACAGAGCCCCCAGGCATGGCTACCCAATGAGGGATCGTCACCATGAGAGGCTATGCTTCGAGCCATAGCGTTGACTGAAACTCAAGTGTTGTCCATCTTCGTGTAAGAGATTGAGTGTTGAGGGGAGACGCTAGACTTTTTACCACGTTCCCACAAATGGCGCCAATGTTGCGTCTCGGGTCCCTGATTGTTATACGGATTAGGGAGCCTTTAGATTCCTCATCATCCAAACGGGATCACAAGCGGATCCAATTTTTATCGCTATTAACCTGGAAACTGCACAACACAAACTAACAAACTAGAGGTTAGAGGTCGGTGAGATTTCTCCCACTGAAAACACTCCGACGCTCAAGTCAATAACCTTTTGCAATAAACGGAGGAAAGCATGCTTAAGATGCGGGAATAAGGGGAGTCTGAGAGCGATGTATTTGGAGGCCTGAGCTCCATGGGTACACCCGGCAGAGGGGCGATTTAGTGGTGCGCCCGGATGAGAGGCAGCTTAGAGGTGCGCCTAGCAGAGGGGTGGCTTTCAGGTGCGTCCAATAAAGTGGCAGCTTAGAAGTACACCCAACATAGGGCGACTTTGAGGTGCACCCATAGAGGGTGGCTTAGAGGAGAAGGACTAAGCTGCCCTGATGGGTCAACATTCTGGTTACCTGAGTAGATGGTTGACTCTTGGATAACAAGCTTCTGATTCCGGGGCGAAAGGCTCGTGGGACAGAGGGTTATGAATAATTATTATTAGGTATGGCTCAAGCACGATTGGCCTAGCCCAACTGGAAAATGGTGCTCAAATGCCCACAATCCAAATACAATTGTACATGATTATGCCAACCTCCCGAGCAATTGGATGGCAAAAAGTGTGTAAGACCGAAGCAAATGATAGCCCGACAAAGTAATAAATTAAATATTAGATCCTAACAAATAGGTACAATTAACCAAAGGATCAATATCTACACATAAACAACCCAATTCGATAATGGCAAAATAAAGGTCAATCATTAATGATTGAACGGTTATTAAATTAATCTAAATAACAATTACATATCAAAGGTAACGATTGACATTTAATATAATATAATACCTTTTATTATACGCGATAATTTTAAACTGACCAACCGACTAGAACCCAACTATAAATACAAATTTTCAACCAGGAATGAGGGTAGGACATACTTTGTCACACAAATACCCACAGAGAGTGTGACGGACCGTATTTTCTATTAAAAATTCGGTAGAGTTCCGTCTGAAATATGGCCGTCAAGTTGATACGAAAACCTGTATAATCTCCTATACAAAACAAAATATAACCAAATAATCCCTTATCTCGACAACATACAACAACTCACAAACCACACAGCACAACAACAACTCCTCATAGGATCTATTTGCCACATATTATTCATGGCTTCAACACTGTGTATCTAAATACAATATTGGCCAAAGAGAGATGCCACTAGATACCTGTGACAAACTACAATAACCTGCAGAAATATAATAAATCCAAACACAGTGAAAACTGAACTATCTAATCATCAATTATATGTACAATATATATCAAGATTCCCAAAAGAAATATAAATATATATAATTTTCCCATGACATATATAAAGCTACAAATTCTAAATCTTCAATATGATCTTCAAAATCCAGAGTCTAGTCTACTTTGAATTTCTACGCTTCCCATCGGGTATAACAGACCTGTACAAATTTGGAGATAAGGAAAAGTAAGGGTGAGCAAAAAGTTCAGCAAGTACAATATAATCAAGATGATAAATAATACAAGTAAAATAAAGTAGAAGAAGGATATACGAGAATGAGGATGCGTAGACATAAGACCTGATCGAATATACTTTTAAAACACAATTAACTTTTCACGTTTTATCCATCTTCTCTTTGGGATGTAAATTATGCATAACGACTTATGTTTACGGATTAGGGCCAATAAACCTTACTAGCTAAAGGAGCGGGTGAACGAGGACAGAATCATGCCATCCACATGACCTAAGGGTATAAGCTCCTATTATCAACCCAGAGGCAGGCCATCTATATATCATATCTATAGATGGGCCGTACACATATGCCCCCATGTCCCCCGGGGCCCAGAGGTAGTTCTCGTCCTTACACAGAAATATCCTGAGGTTTGCCAAGAATATTACCCATTACAATATATGATAAGGACAATTATTGAGTCTCTACTATCATAATAATGGCATGCCAAGGGGTATTACCTTTTAAAATATAAATCCGTGATCCTAATTTTATGATTTCTTATTCTTTTGAGGAAGTATCCACCATACTTCTTTCATCACAATTTTCTCCATCCGGGAGAATAATTCAATCATGTAACAATTGTAAAATTTTTCTCTAATTATCTGCACGATTTTTATCTTTTTTTTTATTTAAATCTTCTCATGACTTAATTTACATATACGAATATCATAATTATAGGAAAAAATAAAAAATCTTACCATCGAGAGGCAATTGTAACTTTAGGGACTTTCGGATAACATTTCAGTCACTATTGGTTAATAAATATAATTTCTGGAGTATACAATTAAACACATGATAATATATGAAACTTAATTAACAATTGAACAATATGAAGTAATGTAAAATTACTAAAAAGCCTCGGGTGAACAGTAATTTTGCACGTGAACAGTACTGGGTTTTGCAGATCAGGCGATTCTCAAAAATTCGGGCATCCAATGGATAAATTATTAAATTCAAGACATAGGTAATTATAATCTCAAGTCAATTTATACATAAAATTAGCAATAAATGTTTAAACAAGGTCCATGTGCATCTTAAGATTTTGACTAACAAAAATACACATAAAACTACCAAATCGGATTTCAAATTGATAAATTAATTTATATAAAATATGGGTAATAATATTCTGGGCCCAATTTATGTAAAATCTCCAAAAATCGGAGGCCAAAACCACCCGGGCATGGGGTTAGGGTTTTAGTGTGAAACCGGTCAATTTTTATAAATTTGAACATGAAATTCATAAATATACATAATCAAGTCATGTGGATCACAAAAACATGCAAGGATCAGGTATCAGGACAATAATACCCAAAGGAGATCGAACGAAAATAAAAAAGAACAGAAGAGAATGGTATGGATGCACTTGCATCGAGCCGATCTACGATTTCTCCTACTAGCTCAAAGACGGAATTGAACTCGAGAGCCTTCGTTTGCTCCTTTCTCTCTCTTCTCCCTCCCTCTCTCTCGCTCTACCCGAGGCCTCTACTTTCCTTCTTCCCCAAAACCGCATCGCAACAATGGTTAAAAGCCTGCACGCGGCTTTTACACGAACCGACGCTTCAGCGCCGATCGGAGCGTGCAACAAGCGCGCCAGCACTGGATTCGGTGCTTGCTACAGGTTTTCAAGCGACCAACAATCCACTCGGTACCGTCACCCGATTTCGACACCAAAACATATCTTTCCCACATACCTTGAGCTTAATTATGATTATACTATAATACTCTGAGATTACAATCATTTGAAACTCGAATCATATTTATGAATTAATATTTCGTGATTATAATGCCGGTTCACAATTTTTCTAATTCCAGGTCTTCGGTCCTTCGATCCACTTCCTCTCGTGCCTTTAACCTCGATTTATTTATTTTAACTTAATTATTCATATTTACTATGTTCTAAAAATCGGTACCTTACAACTCTCCCCCACTTATAAAAATTTCATTTTCGAAATTTAATGAACTCCAAAACTTAACAATAGGGTGATAAATCTTCCAGATTTCACCTACGTACTTCCAAATCACTTTTTTGGAGAGACGATTATTTCTAACGAACTCTAACCATTCAAATTATCCTGATCCTCAACGTCTAATGTTTTTTATCTAAAATTGTGATTGAAACCTCACTATAGAACGAATCCCTAATCTCCCACAATGGTTAAACCTAATCATAAACCTACCTCCTCATTTATCGGTATGTGGGTGGCTTCACGATAATCTACCCAAATTCAAAAGTAAGCCTAATTATTTACTACTTCTCCGACTTAATACAAAATCTCAAATAAACTAACAGGCTCTCACTTCGAAACCTCCTACGTATTGAAAATGATCTTCCATTAGAACCTTAACCCCATTCCGAAATTTCTAAGCCAAGGGTCCACATACTTTTACTGTGCTACTTTGATTAACTATTTACCAAGATACTAAGAATCCTCCTGTAACTCACCCCCATTGATTCATATCAGACTCCTAGGTTACCTAGTAATTATGAACCTAGGAAAAATCCTAAGGACATCAATACAACAAAATTAGGGTCTAAAATCTCTAGATGACAATCAATCTAGGTAATGCAATTGAGCAATCACCCAAAAGCCTTGAACTCGAATACTTACCAAACTTACTGTTTTGTTGGTATACTAACGAGCCAACCTATACTTCCTGGTCGAAATACCCAAACTCACAATAAATGATCTATCCTAGTCTACCAATTTCACAATACCCAAATGGTACCCCTAATTCTTACCGCCCTTAATATCCTTAAAAGCAAAACGGTGAGAGTTTCTTATCTCATAATTTCTTGACCTTACTACGTAGGAGGCAACTTTTCCTCCTAAAACCAAAGGCATAGCACCCCCTTCACTTAGATGTAAGAGCTACTCGAGATTTACCCTATAATAACTCCTATAATGCACCAAGACATACCCAAGCCGAAGATTCTCGTCATCCAATTATCGGCAATAATATTCTTCTTGACTTATGATACACCTCATAAGTATAACCCTCTAACAACCTTACTGATCTACGCTACCATTTGATCGACCCTTCATGGCTGACAATAAAACTCACTAATACTATCCTCAAACGAATCTACCTGCTAATATTGTTGCAAGGCCATCTCTTTCTGCGAGACCATCTCTTAGTCCATAAGGTTCTTTAAACAATAATTATCTCTATAAACAACCCTATAAATCCTCAAAGTAAGCACTTTAATAGTTAACCCCAAACTATCGGTGAGGTAATTCTGGTCATAGGCTTTACATCTTCTTAACCAAGGGCAATAATCCATACAAGTCAAGAGAAACACAATCCTAGAGTGAACTTATTAGACCCATCAGGGGTCAACCTAAACAATAAGGTCAACAACTTATCCTTAATTCCTCAATGGTTACCATCGCATGACCTATTCCGATGGATATTGATTGTCTCCAAGCCAAACGCCTCACGACGCTGTAATCTTTGAGAAATACTTATCGGATTACCCATTTGGTTTTAGCTAAACCCAAAAAGCAACACACCTTCAAGACATCAATTAATCTTTCCTCTAGTTAGCCACTGCTCCAAACTCTAAGGAATTGCATTCTTGCTATCAGAGAAACTATATGTCCGATATAACATTTTTCTCAAACTTACATCCCTTTTATAATTGAGTACATGGCTAACCGTCTTTCGCAATCCATGATACAATCCTCAAATAGGGTTTCTCACACCCTATTGACTCTAAAAATTCATTAATAAGACCATCCCAAAAGCACTGAAGCACCTTACGGCAAAGTACTCAACTGATGCCTTATTGGTTCAATACAGAGTCCTCAAAATTTTGTGCCAATCCGGCACAACTCTATAACAATCATCAATTTAGATATCAAGAGATGATTTGGGCTGACCATTTCCTCTAGAAAATATCCTCAAACACTTACACTACCCAAAAACCTTGGTGACCACAAAACGACTCCCAAGTGTGGCCTTATATGTTAGCTAAACTTGGCACAAATCCTAATCAAACGATTTGTAGGCGAAACAATACTAATTTCGTCGCCACTCAAACAACGATACCTCATATTCAAACCTTTCTACCCGATTACAATGTATCATATCCTTACCATCATAGCTCACACTAACATGGCGCATTACTAACCAAATCATCCTCAAAATCATATCAAGTCTTAACACCACAGGGTAAATAAATCAGTCCAACCAATCATATCTACAGACTTGAGAAAATATTGTAGACCTCGATACAACTAGTATAAGGCCTATGATCCTTAGACAAATGAATAAGCTTAGAAAATACCAATAAAATATAAATTCTAAATCCCAAAGTAACACATATATCAAAATATCAGGATCCGGGAATCTTATCTCCCGCTACGATGGACGATACTTCTATACTTCGTGCCATCATGTGAAACCTCAATCCACGGTATTGGTCTCATTTACTATCTGACCCAGGGAATAAAGACAATCCCTAATCATACGATCAAACTATCCACACTTGAAATATACTCCTAAAAATTCCACCAAAATAAGACATTTATTCATAAAGTATTCAAAAATATATCTAACGATATCTCTTTATCCTTGAGACCCATGACCCTTTTTCACGTCAACCACTCGAGGTCGATTTCACCTCCTATCAGACCGAGGTGACATTACCTTATCTTCTTTCGAACATTGGATCACCGCAACATCATCTTAATTCTCAAGATCCACATCACAACTTTTATAGGATCTGAGCTATCCAAAAGTTTAAACACCTAAATATCTCCAAGTCGATTATGAATTGACATCCTAGGACCCGTTATACCAGAATTGGCTCTAAGTTATTCCACCCTATCCATTATGCTTAATCATTCTATTCAAACATATGTTCTTAACAAATTAATACCTTGAGGACCTCAACCCAGAGTCGATCAAATTTAAATTTTGAACCAAAATCGATTAACCTAGGTCCTGAATCAATACGAATCCATTCAAACACCAAATCGGCACCAATCAAATTTAAGCCTCAAGTTGCCTCCCTAAAGTTCCTCTCGACCTCTTGGTCGACCACTACCGTGATTAAAGTCTCGTCCAAGAGTTAATGCTAATAACCTTCTGAAATAGAAACAATACAAGTTAGGTCACTCTTAAGATACTAATTGGGACACATAAACTAGACGACCAAACTCATTCTCTAACTCTAACTTAGTCAAAGCCTAAGTTAGCCAACTAGGAAAATTAGAACTATCCAATTTAACTTAGTTTGTCCTATACCTATATCCACTAATTCAATCAATCTTAATCTATCCTAAACTTTCACATATGATTCAAATTAAGCCTAAAGTATCTCTTTTTCTCTTATATGAACTATGACGGACCATATTTTCTACCAAAAATCCGTCAGAGTTTCATTTAAAATATGGCTGTCAAGCTTATATAAAAACTTGTATAATTTCCTATACAAAAAAAATATATATCCAAATAATCCCTCATCTCGACAACATACAACAACAACTCACAAACCACACAGTATAATAACTCCTCACATGATCCATTTGCCACATATTATTCGCGACTCTAACGCTATGTATCTAAACACAACATCGG
>JAODPA010106771.1:0-20249 GCA_025585075.1 Nepenthes mirabilis
CTCAGCACAAATCTCCCGAACAAGCAAAAGAGTAGAGCGGGAAACAAACTCATGACCGTTGTTGAATTCAATTGACAAATTTATCCTTCCAAAATCATTTATAAAGGGGGAACAAAAGGCTGAAATTGTAACCCTAATAATTTTGTTGAGAAAAATGAGTCGAAGCTTGTTCTCAGAATATCTAGTTAAGGTACTTGAGGGAAAGAACTATGGCCATGGCTTCTGCGCTTAATATTTGTCAGTCGCCTTTCTTTCCAATGCCTCACCGCTGCCTTCTCTCTCCTTTCAACACCAGAGTTTTTCTCAGTGGTCTTCCTGTCGAGTATGCCATGGTTTCTCTTCTCGTCGATGGCTGAGCCTTTCTCGCATTCCTCCCTCTCCCCGGTACTATAATTTTCTCTGATGTTCCACTCAGCAACGGAACAATGTCTCCAATTTGTTGATTACTTTTCTTGAATTTCATGATTTTATATCGACTAATTCGAACTGGTTTTGGAATTTTATTTTGATTTGGTAGATTTTTATATTCGAACGACTTTTAAAATTATTGCGTTTCTGTTTGATTTTAAATTCTTCGAACTGCGGTTATTCTTTCTTTGCTGCATTCTCTCTCTTCAGCGCCAGAGTTCTTCCTCGTACCGGTCATGTCGAATACGCCCTCGCTTCTCTTCATTCCCCCACTTCGCCGGTACTTTTGTTTTATCTCATGTTCCACTCAGCAACGGAACAATATATGAAATTTGTTATATTGTTCACGAATTTCATGATTCATATAGTGCCGAATTCGAACTTGCCTTGGAATTTTATTTCGATTTGGTTGTTTTTTATTTTTTTTATTCGAACGAATTACTGCGGTTTGTTGTGATTTTCTATCTTTGAAATATTGTGTTTCTACCTGTTGTTATATTCTTCGATCAAATATCTGGATGCGAAATTCATTATGTTCTCGTTCAATTGGGTTATTTTAAGGTATAGTTCCTAGGGAAGCGGTGAAGAGTGGATGGAAAGAAAAAACAAGCAGTGAAGATGAGTGCCACGATCATAGAACATTCAACAATCATCTGCTACTGGAAGAGCAGGAACGAAAGATTTTATAACAGTTAAGTTGCAATGGTTTAAAATTCTTGTTATCGTGGTTTGGATCTGGTGATCGATAAGTTTGGAGAAGTGGAAATTATACTGCTCTTGTAGTTAGAGCAGAATTTTTGAATTTGGACAAGTGATTGTAAATTACTCTCTGATGGCTATTTCCGTGTGCATTACATGGGTTGAAGAAGAATTGCATTGAGTCAGCTTTACATTTAATGATTGGGTATTGATCATTAGGTTGCTTGGATGAAAACTGTACTTCATGCATCTGTTAAAATCTGAACACATCCAATTTTAAATTTCATAACATAGTACTAGCACCAATAGTGCAAGTTTTGAAAATTTTTGTTATTGATGAGTGCTGGGTACAGTATTGATCAGGTTAGCCCAATCTATTAGCCTGGCAAGCCTACGATTGATAGGTCCAAGATAACAAGAAATGAGCAAGCGGTATCTGGCCCATTGAGGTCGAACCTAGAGAGTATGACATCCGGTTGTGCTTTAACTTTAGCCAGAATAAATCAAGATTCAATAGACGGTTGGGTGGTTATTAAGCGGAACATGACCCGATCCGAGTTAGATACTTGAATGGTGACATATTTAGGTGTCCAACCAAGTGGTTCGTCAACTTTGTGATTAGCCTAGGCGAGGGTTTCTGGATTGACAAATATCAAATGCCCATTATTAGTTAAATCATTAGGTACCAATCGCCTCCAATTAACCCAATAATCAAAATATGTAAAGTGGCAATTGAATTAATTAGTTTTCAATCAGCCTAACTAACCAGATTGGTTATTCATCTTTAGAAAACCGTCGACAACTGGCATTGTAGCTATAAATATGCTCATTTTCCCTTGAAAAGGAGATGGAAACAGGAAAAAAGGACATAGCACTCTAAATTACTTGATCTTCTGATATTGTACGTTGGCAAGCCCTTCCACTTCTACTCTCTCTTCCCCTCGATCTCTCCCATATTCCAGTTTTATGATAATCAAATTAATTTGAGCGTCAGATGATATTTCGGGGAGTGGGTTACAATTCCTTTATAGTTCTTATTTTTAGTTGTGCTGTCCCATGCCAAAAAATGAAGCATTTTGGAGTTGCGACATCAACTTACCTGTGATTGACATTTAAAGAATATCTGTCAAAGCAATAGACAACAAATTGAGTGATTGACACGACTGCTCAACAAAGACTACTCACTAAACTCGAGTCCCTCGAGAAGGAATGTTTGAACAATCTCAGATGCTGGGCTAATTTGGTCCCTCCTTATTTTAGGCATCCTTGAAGCTCTAATTCAATCTCCAAGAGTGGAGGCTAGTGTTGGGTATAGCATTGATCGGATTGGTCCTGTCTTTCAATCTCCAAAATTCAGTAGGCAGTTATTAAGCAGAATATAACCCGGTCTGAGTTAGATTCTTGAATGGGGGCATATCTAGGTGTCCAATCAAGCAATTCGTCAACTTTGCAATTAGCTTAGCCGAGGGTTTCAAGATTGACAAATATCAACTATCCATTATTAGTTCAATCATTAGGCATCAACCGCCTCTAGCTAACCCCACGATTGAAACATGCACAATAGCGGTTGAACTAATCATTTTCCAGTTGACCTAACCACTCAAATTGTGATTGGTTGTTCTTCTTCAGGAACCTTCGGCATCTAGCATTGTGGTGGTTATAAATATGCACATTTTCCATGGAAAGGGGATGGAATCGAAAAAGCATGGAAAACGGTGCATAGCCCTCTTATTCTTCTTTATTGTACGGAGCCAAGCCCTCCACTTCTACTCTCACATCTACTCAATCTCTCCCATATTCTATCTTTTGAAAAGTATCGGAAGATATTTCGGGGAAGTGAGTTCCAATTTTTTCAGAGTTCTTATTGTTTGTTATAGTGTGCAGGATCTGAGGATCGAGAAAGAAGACCTGAGAAATTGCTGAAAACAAAACCCTCAAGAGAAAAAATCCTGAGGAAACCTACATTGAATTGGCAACAATTACGAAGAAGACATTTCCAGTCTTAATTTCTCTGAGTTTTGTTCCATGATCCAGTGAAAAATGGTATAGGATCATGTAGCTGTCCCTAATGAGGAATCATTCTTTGTTTTGCTGCTTCAATGCAGTTCTCCTAATTTATCTTTCTTGAGTTGATAATTGAGATTTTAATTATTGGGAAGTATTTTGATTAGGTGAAGCTGTATGGAGGGCATTGTATGTTCCTATATCAAGTGAAACTTATCTTAGTTTTCCATAATAATATTGACTGCGACTACTAAAATGTTCTGAATGTGCTAGACTTCTTTTGTTCCACTCCACTTGTTGATGCCATGTGACCATTGAAATTTTGCCTTCTCGCCCTCTGTGCTGTTAGGCATCACAGTTGTTAATTTTTGACTTCTCCCTTTCTTAGTCATCAGAATCAAAGCTATTCCCTCTATCTAGCTTCCCGGTGAAGGTTTTAATGACGGACACAGATGTACAACTCAATGACAGCGCTTCTAAGGAGGAGGTTGATGAAGACTTGGCACCTTCTAGTTTTAATAGTTTGGACCCCTGGTCCAATTGTTCACTTCAAGTATGAATTTCTTGATGCAATTGCCTTGAAATTGTTCAACAGGTTATGTAGCTAGTATCTTGACATGTGTTCCATCAAGTGATTATTTCTTCCTATGTGATGTCACTTCTCTTTGAGGCACCAATTGAAGTCTTTGCTTATAATGATCTGTTGTTCACTTTTTAGGTTTTATTGAAGGAGGAACAAAGTACACTTGTTATTCTAGCTCATGCAGCAGGTTTATATGGTGACTGCTGCCTTCTACCTGGAAAGAAGCTTGAATCTCGGTTGCTTGTGAGGTCAGGAAGGCTCCAGCAGTGAAGATTTTTGTGTTTAGAGAAAAATCAGCCTAGTATCATATACTAAATAGTGTGTATGACAGAGTACTGCAAATGTTCATGAGGTTTTTGTCTCTGGTTCTTGTATGAGCCATAAACTATTAGAAATTTTTGTCTATTGGCTGCTGACCTGAGTGGTGAACACTTTTAAGCTCTATATGCTAGTTGGTTAGAAAGTAATCTAGTGGAGCAGCTTTGGAACTTTGCTGGCCCATTGCTATTGCACTGATGCATCCGAGCCTTTTATTCATGGCAGTCATGGGTTTTCTACGAGGTAAAATGCATCTTTCACGGTGAATTATTAAACATTAATAGGAGGTAGTAGTGTACGCCTACTCTAACCTCCTCCACAGCTAAACATCCTGTCGTAGTTCTTGGGGACCATTGATTACAAAACTAGTGGATCATTTTCCCTGAGTACCTGCTTATAGATGTATGAGTTGTGTTCTTGTAAGCATTTTGATCCTTGTTAGAGCTTGTTTATCTCCTTCAAATTCTAGCACATGCTATTAATGTTTATACCGTAATTCATGATGCTAGGCTGCTCAATTGTTATCTGTAGCAATAGTAATTCATGCTTATACAGTAGCTTCTATCTCATCTGTTCTTCTCCGTCCCCAATTTGTCATTCTTGTATTGGCAGGGGTTGTTGAGTGGCTATCAGGACTAGCTTTTGGTGTTGCCATGGAGATCGACCGGATTGTGCTTGCAATGATACTTTCATGTATGTATAATTAATAACACTCCTCTTCCTTATGAGAATAATTTTTTGGTAAGTACGTTTTTATAGTGAATATTGATAAATGTTCTGATTTGCCATTCTGTATCTTCTGCTGGCAGGAATCGGTTGGCTTTTTGCCCTGGCACAAGCAGATGCTATTCTTAGTCGAATTGATATGCTCAACCATTTAACACTAGGGCAATCAAAGTCCTCCATGGAATTATCCTAGGCAATGTTTTCTGAGCTGGTTTTCATTGACAATATGTTATCCAAGAAAATGCTATTTTGGAATACTTGCTTGTGTACTCGGTTATGTAATTCAATCGTTACTGCTGAAATTCTATTTTCTTTCAATTTGAAATGGATGATTCATTTAGGAAAAATCTGGCATTTTTTATGCTGATATTTGTATGGAAGATTGTTTGGGCATTTTTTCCGGGTATTCTTCATTCTAAATATGACCCGGTACCCTGCTTTCTGCTGGTTTTATGATGTGGGCATTGCTAGTGGTAATCCTTCCTCTGCATGATCTATGTGGGTTTTTTAGTTCGATAACTGTTCTGTTGACCATTTACCATGCTTCATGTATTAGGTTTTCCTTGACTTCATGTATTAGGTTTTCCTTGATTGGTTAAGATGACATGCTTTCTGCCGGGTACTTGGCCATGCTAAATGTCTACAGACCGATCCTGTTGGTGGTAAGGGAACTTCTCAGATGGATGCTAAAAATTTAGGTCAAGGCCATTAATCTTGGTACACTGTACTTCTAACAGTGTGGTATGCTTTTGGTATTTTGTGTATTACTAATTAAACTGATGAAGTAAATACCAGTCTTGTATCATTCCTGGAAATCTTTTCCTAACAGTGTCAGATAAATTATTCTACAGCTCTAAATACCTCCACCATTTGGGGCTTTAGTGTATCATGTGTTTTCATGCGTGTTGAAGCAACTTTCATATCTGCTAAGCTGGTTACGTGACTGGGTATCTTGAAGGTTGCTGGTTTGCTTATATTTCTGATCATTTTTCCATAACTTACATTTCAAGGCTTAATTCTTATGGAATGCCTTCACTTTCTTGGCTGGAGCAGCTCAATCGATTTTCCAGGAGTCCCTTCTTAGTATAGCATTATTGGGTACTGGAGTGTGTCACTTTCTCAGCAGGCATCCTCATCCTCAACTTGGTATGTTTTATTGTAAGAATCAAATGCTGCTTTCCTAACTCTGAGTTGGGATATTTTTAGGGGCAGTAATGCTTATCAATTGAACTAAGACGTGATTTTCTCAAAGGCTTGTCCTTAATGTATAATAATTCTGAGGGACTGTGGTCTGTTCTAAATTATAGATCCTTGTTTCACCTGTGTTGATCAAGTTTCTATTGGTCTTTCTTTTTGTTGTTCTGCTTTTGTTTGCAGGTATTGTCATGATTGGGATGAATTCATGTCATAAGATGTGGTAAGCCAACAAACTCTCATATTGGGATCTCATCATCAATGCAAGCCTCGCTGGGATAACGTAGGTTTCTGTTGCAAGTTTGGAGGAGGTTTCTGTTGCTAGTTTGGAGGAGTTCTGATGTTAAGTGTCATTATACTCACAAGTGATGTTTATCATGTAGGATTTCTCATGCAGCATTTGTCTTCTGCCTATGGTTTTTGAATCCGGCCAATGATCAAAGACTGCTTTTCTCTTTTGGCCACAGATATTAAGATCAGGTTTAATATTTTATTCAATGGCTAGTTTTTGAAGCCTAATTTGTTGCCTCACATATTGCTTGCTTGCTCTCATGTGTACCGGTGCCAATACCATGGAGATATATATCGTCCTGTGTTCAATTTTGTGTGTATCAGTTTATGGCCTAATTGTGGAAGGTTAATTGAGCATAAAGTTTCTTCAAATGATTTAGGCAATACAGTTTAGCGTGCTTTCATATGCTGCAGCGTTCTCATGGAAAAAAAAAGTCTTGCATTTTGTGTTATATTTGGTCTGTCTGTTTATGGCCTAATTGAGCAAGGTTGATTCGGCAGATAGTTTCTCCAAATGATTTACCAATCTAGATTACCATGCTCTCATGTGGAGTATTGTTCTCATGGAGAAAATCCTCAACTTCGCATTCTATTTTAGAGTGGTAGTTATGGCCTGAAAGGTTGATTGGACATAAGATTTCTCCAAGTGATTTTAGTAGTACATTATAACATGAATAGGCTTATGAAGAGAAACCACAAGTAGAATGACTATTTATTTACTGTCTTTCTGGAACAAAGTAAAGCTCTTCATAATACTTGGCAAACCTCCTTTGTTCCTTGGCTACTTGAAACAAACTGATGTCCGTTGTCCGGTTAGATAGGGATTCATTTTCCTCTTAGAAGCTAGTTATTTAGCAGAAGATCCATATTTGGTATTTTAAAATGTCCCCAACTGAACACTCCCTCTCCCCAAAAGAATGAGTCGGTTTGTCATCATATTTTTTTTCTGGTTGAGTTCATCTACTGTTTTTTACTTCCATTTTTTCCAAGGTTTAATTTTAAGGTGTTGCCTTGCACGTGTTTCCATTTAGATGCAACTGGGTGTTGAATATGAGTAAATCACAGATGATTTGTCTAATGGATGTCTTCCTTCGCTGCTACTGTATTTTAGAGAAGCCAAATACACTTTCTGAACATACTAGGATTTTTGTTTACTTCTGTAGAGGTAGTACAAATGGAGGACGTGCCTTCAGTATCATATCATTGCAAGGGTGGTGAATTTACCCCTTCTATTTCTTTTCTCATCTTGGTGAAACATCTATTTCTGCCTTAGCCCCTGTTTATAAAATCCTCATTACCTAAAAAATACTTCCAAGATGTATCATATTAAAGTGTGAAATTATTTGGGGTGCCACAAGATTTGAGGAAAAAGGGAAGTTGGAGTGCAAATGCGACTAAGGATGAGCAATATACATAAACTCCCACAATAGAATTTGAAGAGGTCAGATGTATGCACCTTATCTATGTTGTAGAAATGCTATTTCGATAGGTTGAATAAATGATCTTGATGTCACAACTCATATTGGATTAACCTTACCATTGTAATAGGACCCCCTGTCTGAAAAATGACCCTAAAATGTTACATTTGAGCAAAAGGTAGATTTAGATGGAGGATTAAACTTTGCTTCTTTATTAAATGAAGTTTTTTAATTATATTGATTTAGTAACTATTACCTGTTGCCTTGGAGTCTCAAGTAATATTAGAATATTTTCTTACGCTTTAGACTGAAACCTGACAATGATGCAAAGAATGCAGGATAAGCTCACTATTCATATGGTTGAAGAAGATTCCTTAATTTGTATATGATTGAATTTAGTTTTGATATTTACTGGCTAGATCTGATGATGCAAGTGTATATTTGCTGCAAGAATTAAGGCTGCCTGATTTTATTGCTTGATTGCTGTTCTTGCTGAACCCTGAGTCAGAGACATTGGCAGATTCATTTTAGGTATGGAACATTCTCTCCTTCCCTTGAAGATTGCTTGATTTTATTTTGTGTTATATCTTCCCATTTGCAAGGTTAAAGCATTAGTTATTTCTAGTAACCAGTAGCTCAGGAAGAACGTAGGTTTTTCATAGTACAGTTATACCTTTATTGGAAGAATAGAAATTAGGTGAATTATCGTTTATGGGTATTAAAAGTAACTGTAGATTCCAATTCCTTGATTTTTCATCTCTGCCGAACAAACACTAGCTTTATACAACTTATTGAGCAAACAATAAGCTTCCTTAATCTGTGTAAGTGAAACTGGAAGTAAATCAATGCCCTCGTTGAACAAGTTGGAACAAGCATAGGGAGACTTTGTTCATGTTCGTTTTGTGAAGTTCAACAAGTTGGAGTACAAATTTTAAGGCTCATTTGAAGGGACTTGTCAAGCTTAAACTTGATGTTTAATTAAGAGGTCTATTGTTCTAATCTTATTATGATGGGGTGAGGATTTCAGGGAATGGGACGATTAAGGCCATCCTGGTGATCCCCATGAAGCAAAAGAACTTATTTGTGGTCATTGAACTTTGAATTTAAAGCTTATTTGATATTCATTTAGGAGGTGGAAGAATACAATTTATTGAGCTAACAAAAAAGCTTCCTTGATTTGTGTAAGTGGAACTAGAAGTGAACAAATTCACTCCTAGAACAAGTTGTGAACAATCTTATTTGTTCATGGTTGTTTTCAGAGCTTGTTAGAATTCATATTTAGGGCTCATGTTAAGTGACTTATCAAGCTTGAAGTGGAAGTTTTTGTTGGGATATGAGTCACTCCTGTTTGGACCCATATTCAACTGATTGGGCGTTTAGAGTTTTCGCTGATTACTTACATTCACACGTGCGGTAAAGCGGCCAGCAGACAACTATTTGGGACTGAGGTCAAAGGGCAACCATTTGGGGCCGAGGTCAAAGGGCAACCAAGTCAAGACCAAAGCCGAAGAGCAACCGGGCCGAGGACGAATGGAAACACAACCAAGGTCGAAATGCAATTGGCTGAACTGTTGACCTAAAGAAGCCGGCTGACCTGGTGTAGCCCCCTATATGGTTGGCCTCATCAGTAGCCCCTATATGGTCGGCCACCCTGATGAGGCCGGCCGCACTGATGAGCACAGAGCAGGTGATCGATTTGTAGAGCAAAGTGATTGCTTTGTAGGGTAGGTAATCGACTTATAGAATAAGGTGATTGATTTGCAGGGTAGGTGATTGACTTACAGAATAAATGGCCAACTTGCAGAGTAGGTGCCACCGGAGAGGAGACTCATCCGTATATATATATTGATATCGCTACTATTCTGAAAAATAACAGTGTAATACAAGAAGTTGTGTCTTGCTCTTGTATTCTATTCATAGGGTTTCTGTAATCAAATTTTTCATAGTGAAATTTGTGGATTAAGTGTTCCGTTATTTTTTTCTCTTAATCAGAAGAGGGTTTTTACATAAAATTGAGTGTGTCTCATTTTTTCTTTTCCTTTTGTGATCATATTTTGTCAGTATTATCACCGTATTCTTTTCTATCAATCTAATTCTCGTTGGCCGATTCTCAACAAGTGGTATCAGAGACAGGTTGTTAGTGCTGGCTGTTGAATCGATGGAGGTCGGAAACAAGATGATTTGTTTAAATGGTGCATACTATGATATTTGGCAGAGTAAAATGTTAGATTTGCTATTTGTCAAGACGATACACCTTCCGGTGTTCGCTACTCAAAAGCCTGAGGCAAAGTCATAGGAGGAATGGATTTTTGAATACAATCAGGTCTGTGGCTATATTTGACAATTTATGGACGACAATGTGTATAATCATATTCAGAGTGAGATGAATGCCAAGACGCTGTGGGAAAGGTTGGAGACGCTCTATGCTTCCAAGGCTGATAACAACAAGTTATTTCATCTGATGAAATTAATGTAGGTGCGATATAAGGAGGGCTTGTCCATTGTCGAGACGAGGTGCTGGCCCTGTGGCTCCTAACAACCTTGCCAGATTCCTGAGAGGTGAGAAGATTGGAGATGACAAAATGAGCTGTGCTAAATGAGAAAACGAGATGTCGGTCGTAGAGGTCATCCTCCCCTATGCTCTCCAAATTGTTGGTCACCGAGGCATGGGGAAGGAGCAAAGGCCGCGGACCTAAATCTGGAGAGAATAATTGCAGCAAATCTCGGCTGAGATATCAGAATCTCAAATGCCACTATTGTGAAAAGATGAGTCACATAAAGAAATACTGTTACAAATGGAAGCGTGACAACATAGACAAGGAGAACAAAACTGAGAAGGGATGTAGTGAGAAGAAAGCCTCAGTCTCGGTCATCACTGAGGGTGACTTTTTGTTGACATGTAAGATGGACGATGTGGTGAATTTGACCGAATATGAGTTTGATTGGATAGTGGACACTTGTGCATCCTTCCACGCCATGTCATAGAGAGGACCCTTCACATCTTACACTCCAGGTGATTATGGAGTGTCAAAGATGGGCAATGAAGGGACGTCCCAAGTCGTCGACAGAGGTGACGTGTCCCTTGTCACCAACAATGGAATTCGGCTGCTGCTGAAGGATGTACGACTCACACTAGATATCCGAATGAATTTGATTTCAGCAGGCAAGCTGGACGATGAAGGGTTCTGCAAGATTTTTTATGAAAGGGCATGAAAACTGATTAGAGGGTCTCTAGTGGTTCCTTGCAGGAGGAAGGTCTTCGGCCTGTATGTGTTGCATGCCTCCGCTGAAGCAGGAGAGGTGTACGTTTCAAGAAGTGAAGACTCCTCTGACTTGTGGCATTGTCAGCTAAGCCACATGAGTGAGAAGGGGTTGAATAGCCTGGCTAGAAAGGATCTCCCATGTATAAAAGAAGCCAAGCTAAGGAAGTGTTCCCACTGCATGGTAGGGAAGCAAGGACGGGTTTTATTTCTCAAAAAACCCATCCACTAAGAAGGCCGAACTGCTTGATTTGGTTTACTCAGATGTATGCGGCCTGTTTAACGAAAAGTTGTTCGAAGGAGCACAATGCTTCATCTCGTTTATTGATGATTGCTCTCAGAAGTTGTGGGTTTATCCACTTAAGACGAAAGATCAAGCCATCGGTGTCTTAGAACACTTTCATACTCTGGTGGAGAGACAGACAGGGAAGAAATTGAAGTGTATTTGGAGTGATAACGGAGATGAGTATATTGGACTCATTGATGCTTACTGTGGGTCGCATGGTATTTGGCATCAAAAAACCCTACCAAAGACACTGCAGTTAAACGGAGTGGCCGAACGCACGAATCGAACGTTGATGGAGAGAGTCCGCTGTGTACTCTTGGAAGCAAAACTCTCCGGTTCATTTTGGTGGAAGCTTTGGGAACCATAGCCTATGTCATCAACAGGTCCCCAAACAGTCCATTAAATGGAAAAGTCCCCAAAAAGGTGAAGTCCGGTGGGAACGTGTCCTACGATCATTTGTGAGTGTTCAGATGTAGGGTATTTCTGCACATTTCGAAGGATGAAAGGATGAAATTGGAGTCGAAGTCGAGGGAATGCATCTTCCTTGGCTATGGGGAAGACGAGCTAGGATATTGCCTCTATGACCCAGTTGAGAAAAAGCTCGTCTAGTCAAGAGATGTTGTGTTCGTCAATGATGAGACGATTGAAGGTATCAGGAAGAAATTGAAGGTTGCGTCTAACGATAGCCCGGTTCGTGACGTTATCCTTGAACCCGTTTAACCGACTTCGGTCCATCCAGAGGTTGGTGACCAAGGCATTGACAAAAAGGGAGACTGAAAGACTTTGATGTCTGATGAGGATGAGAATAACGTCACTCCTCATAATATTACCGAGTCGGTCGAGTCCATTCCAGTCTGGCGATCCTCAAGAGATCGGAGATCCTTTGTTCGTCTATCGGACAATGATTTTGTATTGCTCACGGATGGAGGGAACCTGAGAGTTTTGAGGAAGCCATGAAGGATGAGCGTAGAACGGAGTAGATGGAAGCCATGCAAGACGAGATGAACTTTCTGTATGAAAACCATACGTTCAAGTTGACAACGTTGTCGAAGGGGAAGCGAGTGCTGAAAAACAAGTGGGTCTTTCGCCTAAAAGTTGACGAGAATAATCCTAAACTGAGGTATAAGGCAAAGCTGGTGGTGAAAGACTTTAACCAGTTAAAGGGTATCGACTTTGACGAGATCTTCACCCTGGTTGTGAAGATGTCTTCAATCCAGGTGGTACTCGGATTAGCTATTGTTCTTGACTTGGAGGTCAAATATATGGATGTGCGGACAGTATTTTTTCATGGTGACTTAGAGGAAGAAATTTACATGGAGCACCTAGAGGGATTCAGAGTCAAGGAAAAGGAAAGATTGATGTGTCGTCTGAGAAAGAGCTTGTACGGGCTAAAACAGGCCCCTAGATAGTGGTATAAAAAGTTTAAGTCTGTCATGGTTGGTTAAGGGTACCGAAAGACTAGTTCGGACCATTGTGTCTTTGTGCAGAGGTTTTGTGAAGACGATTTCATTATTCTTCTATTCTATGTGGACGATGCTGATTGTCGGCCAAGATGTCTCCCAGATTAAGGAGTTGAAGCAACAACTTGGGAGGGCATTTGCCATGAAAGATTTGGGGTTGACAAAATAAATTCTGGGTATCAGAATACTACGTGACCACAAAGGAAAGGTGTGGTTGTCTAAGGAGGGTTACATTGAGAAGGTGCTCCAACGTTTCAACATGAAAAAATCAAAGTCGATGAGCACCCCGTTGGCCAATTATTTCAAACTGAGCAGCAGACAATGTCCTTCCACGGATGCTGAAAAGACAAGTATGAAAGACGTAC
Source organism: Nepenthes mirabilis (assembly GCA_025585075.1). NCBI lineage: Eukaryota > Viridiplantae > Streptophyta > Magnoliopsida > Caryophyllales > Nepenthaceae > Nepenthes > Nepenthes mirabilis. Next base: position 13,013 of record JAODPA010106771.1, read on the forward strand.
CATACTCCTCAACCGTAAGTAGTTTTATGTATGCTATGGTGTGCACAAGATTAGACATTGCTTATGGGTTTCTGTGTTGTAATATTTGATTGTTAATAAATCAGTTTGATTCTTTTGGTCATTGTCGCTTGACACTTTTTTGTATGTTGAATCTTTTACTTAACATGTTATTTGTTTGCCAACTAGGTATAGTTGTTATTGTTGCCAGGTTTGGTTGGACCCTAGTCGGTTATCTGTATTTCTTTGATAGCGCTCAGTCTTGTGAGAGAACATTATGGCACTTTTTTTGATTGATGATACTATTTCCTGTGAGAGGACGTCATAATACTCTTTTTATTTTCCGTGAGACGATGTCGTAGCACGCATGTTAGGAAAGCCTCTTTCTGACTGACTAGGTATGATTGCCATAGTTGTCGGGCTCTGTCGGAGTCTAGTTCATTGACCGCATTTGACTAATGGTGCTCTTTCCTACGAGAGAATGCCGTTGTACTCATGCATGGGGCCCTAATCTGTCGACTGTTTTTGACTGATGGTATTTTTTCCTGTGAGAGGATATCGTTGCACGTATACTGAGAAAGCCCTCTAAGTTTTCCTTTGTTTTGACCTCTTTAGGAGGGGTAAGACTTTTATCTACAAGCTCTCTGGGCCTTTATGTAATAATTTGTGTTCGATCTTATTTGAGCCGCTCAATTGTCTTGACCGAGGTTTAGTAGGCCGATTCATAGGTGAAAGTTTCACTCGATTTAGGGCCAGTCTTGGTCGGTATTTATGCAAAGACATGCAAGCATACGCATAAACAGTCAATATAATAGCATACGCATAAACAGTCAATATAATAAATGTATTGCAATATTATTAATTACAATATGGGTACATCATACATGCATTCCATATACCACGTATAGAACTTACCTTTACCTGGTGGAGGTTTATTGGTAGTATTTTTTGAGGTGGACGGCATTCTATATCTTCGGGACTAAATTTTCATTTTGAGTGTATAGTTTGTACGCACCGTTTTGAAAAATTATTGAGACTAGGAATGGTCCCTTCCAATTAGGAAATAGTTTATTCTTGTCAGTGATTTTTCTTGTTACCTCTATATTCCGCAGAATAAAGTCCCCCACCTCGAATTAGTGAGCTTTTACCTTTCTGTTGTAGTACCAAATGATTTGCTACTGGTAAGCCGCTGTCCGCAGCCTTGTCGCATCTCGGACTTCCTCGAGGAGGTCGAGATGCTTTCTAAGAAGTTGGAAATTGTTGTTTGGGTTGAAACTTTTAACTTGGAGGTTGGGCAGCTCGATCTCTACCGATATGACTGCTTCTATCCTATTACACAAGCTAAATGGTGTTTCTCATGTTGGCTCCCTGAGAGTTATTCAATAGGATCACAGCACGGAGGGCAACTCATTCGTCCAAGAGCCACTGCGTTTTCTAGCTTTGTTTTCAACCCATGTAGCAAAGTTTGGTTCATCGCTTCCACTTGCCCGTTTGCTTGTGGATAGGTAATAGAAATATAAACAAGCTGGATTCCTAAACTCATATAATATTTTGTGAATCTCTTGCCAGTGAATTGGGTTTCGTTGTCAGTCACTATAACCTCGAGGATTCTAAATCTGCAGATGATATTTTGCTGAACGAACTTGGTCGCGTTGTGCTCGGTTATCCTTATTAGTGGGGAGGCCTCTAGTCATTTTGTAAAATAGTCAATACCGATTATTACGAACTTTCTCTATCCTGATATAATGGGCAATGGGTCTAATATGTCGAATTCCCACTGGGCAAATGGCCAAGGTGTTTGTTGGGTTTGGAGTTTTGTGTGCGGCTGATAAAGGATATTGTCATGGATCTGATAATTTTTACATTTTTTAACGAACTTTATAATGTCTCTCTTCATTGGAGGCTAGTAGTAACTCTACCGCGTGACTTTGAACGTTAGGTTCTTACCTCCTACATGTGACTTGCAAATTCCAAGATGCATTTCGCTCAGTGTATAGTCAGCTTCTGCTGGTGTCAAACATCACATGTAAGGGATGGAGTACCCTCTTTGGTACAATTTTTCATCCATGAGGATGTACCAGCCTTCTATCTTTTTTATACGCTTGGGATCATCTAGGTTTTCTAATAGAAGGCCTTCTTTTAGGTACCTTCTATACGGAATCATCAAGATATTTTCGTCTGAGACTTACAGCGCCTTTTCTTTCTGGACTTCTTTGCTCGGGGTAGTGAGGATTTTCCTCATCTCTTTGGCAAATTACTCAGGGCTCTCAATTGCTTCTGCTTTCACCAGCAACTTCGCTTTCCAATTGTCTTCTCTCAAGATGTGGCATATTTTTACTTTGTCGAATGACTCGGTCAAGCTCTTCACTCTAATAAGATATTTTGCAAGTAATGGGTTAGATGTTTCGAAATTTCTGGTGACTTGGTTGACAATCAGCTCTGAGTCATTATTGATGATCAGGCTTCTTGCTGAGCATTCCTTCACTAGCTTGAGCTTGACTAATAAGGTTTTATACTCGGCGACGTTATTAGTGGCTGAAAAATCGAGTGTCATCAATTATTCATCTTTAACCCATCTGGAATCCTCAGGGCCACGCTTGCTCTATTCCGTGATTGAGATGATGACCCATCTATGTGCAAGATCCACGTTGGTGTCTCCCCACATTGGTGGGTGTCTTCATGCTCCTTAAAATCGCTTAGAATCGGGGTCATTGTTTTGACTATGAAGTTTGTGAAGGTTTGAACTTTTATGGTCGGTCACAGTCGAAATTCTATATCAAACTCGCCTAATTCAATTATCCATTTAATTAGTTGTCTGGATGGTTCAGGTTTCTGCAGGATCCTTTTAGCAGCTGATCAGTTAGGATGATGTTCTTATGAGTTTGAAAGTACAGTCATAGCTTCCTGGCAGAGTGGACTAGTGCTAGAGCAATCCTTTTGGCACGCGAGTAACGAGTGTCAATATTTGTTAGAATTTTGCAAATGTAGTAAATCGGTCGTTGTTCCTCGGACTCTTGACTAGCCAAAACCAAGTTTAGTGCCATGTCGGCCACTACCAGATAGAGAAATATTTCCTCACCTTCTTTCGGAGAAGACGAGAGGAGGGCTGATGAGGTATTCTTTTAGTTCTTGGAAGGTTATATGGCAGCCTTCCGTCCATTGGAATTCATTTGCATTAGTTCCTCTCAGTACCTTGAAAAAGGGAAGGTATTTCTTTGTGGATTTCGCTAGGAATCGAGAGAGCGCTGCGAGTCTATTGGTTAGTCTTTGGACTTCTTTTATGGTTCGAAGTGGATTTATATCCATGATAGCTTTGATTTTTTTTGGATTTGCTTCGAATCCCTGGTAAGATACAATAAACCCAAGGAACTTTCCAAAAGATACCTTGAACACACACTTCGTTGGTTTTAACTTCATTTGGTGTACTTAGAGCACTTTGAAAGCTTCACTCAGGTCACGGCTATGGTCGTCGGCCAATGTACTTTTGAGGAGCATGTCGTCCACATATACCTCCATATTCATTTCGATATGTGTCTCAAACATTTTGTTAACCAGCCTCTAGTATGTGGTTCCTGCATTCTTTAGGCCAAAGGCATGATTTTGTAATAGTACCTCCATTGGTCGGTCATAAGGAGGCGAGTTTTTCATTGTCGGGATTCATTCGGATTTGATTATAACTTGAATAGGCGTACATGAAGTTTAATAGTACATGCCTAGATATCGAGTCTACTAGTAAGTCGATTCTTGGTGATGGAAAACTGCCTTTCGGACATATTTTATTCACGTCGGTGAAATCGACAGACATTTGTCATTTTTCGTAGCTTTTCTTGATAAGCACTACATTCGACAGGCAGTCCGGATATTGAACTTTCCTTACAAAGCCTGCATCGAGATCTAGTTCATCCGCTTCAACCGAACTGGTTTATGGTTAGGATAAAGGTTCAACTTGTGGACCATCACATTGGTCGAAATTCCTGATATGTCTGCTGGTGTTGATGCAGAGTGTTAGAGTTTTGCTAAAAGAAAGTCATTTGTTGTTCACGCAGTTGACCCGATAGTGAGCCACCAATTTGTACGTATTTCTTGTGTTTGTTCAGATCTAATGAGATTTGGTTGGTTGACTTGCCGAATTGACCTTGTTGTATGGTGGCTTCATCTCGGAGGTCAAATTCTTCAATCAGTTGATTTGGAATCGCATGATTAACTTGAGATAGGTAGCATGTTCAACTGATAACTTGATCTCCTAGGACCTCTCCGACTTCACATGCTGTCATGAATTTCATCTTCAAATGTAGGATCGATGTCACCGCTCAAAATGCAACTAAGTAGAGTCTCCCCAGTATGGCGTTATAGAATGACGGTAAATCTACGACTAGAAACATGAGCATTCGAGATGTTATCATTGGGTACGTCCCTAGTGTGACTTTTAATTGGATAGTTCTTTGGACCAATGCAGGTTCATTGTGCAATTTGTATAAGGGTCCCTCAGCCAGCCTCGTTTGATTCCTTTTTAATCCGAGCTTAAAGTAGGTATTAAAGTACAATAAATTTCTCGAGCTTCTATTATTGACAAAAACTCGTTTAAGTTTGTAGTTAAGGGTGCTGTCAGAAATGAGCGTGAATATAACAAGAGGGTCAAAATAGAGAGTTATTATATGAGTTCTATTGTCATTACTAAAACTAATGACTTCATCCCTTCTATCCTTTACTTCTTGCTGCTGGAAGTCTACTCAGGGTGATCTGGAGCTTTATTTCTGTATGGTCTTGTTGATACCATATTTACCACTCCGGTTGCTACCCGTTGCGCAGTTGCTCCTGCTGCCCTACCTCGTCATTATTGGCACTTCTGGAAGCTTACCCTGGGTCTCTTAAGAACTTATTGAGATATCTTTTCTATATGAGGGTATTAATTTTTTTGTGGAGTTCGACAGTCCTCAATGCTGCGACCCAGAGATCAATGGTAGAAGTAGTAGTTTGACTGGTCTCCTTTCGGGTTCTTGAACAATTTGGGCCACTTCAGGAACTTTTTGTTCCGAATTTGTATTAGGACGTTCGTCCAAGTTTCGTTTAATGGAGTTAGGTTCAAGGGTCTAAACTCTCTTCTAATGCTTGTCTCTGTCCTCAGTTGCTTCTTGGGATCTCAAGCAGTGGAGTTGTCTTTGTTTCTTTTTTTCCCACTTGTTGATCTCGGATGATGGTCTTCACACTCTGGTTTCTTCACTTCCTTGGCCTCTTTGGTGGTAATGTATGCCCGATGATGGCCTTTGCCTCTAGAAATGTCTTGGGCTCTTGTTAGACAAAGTATTTGAAGAATTCGCCTGACTGCACGGTTGCCATGAAGGAATTCAACATCACCTCGTTGGTTAGCTTCGATATCCTTTAGGCATCAATGTTGAACCGGGTTAAGAAGCACTTTAAACTCTCGTTTGGCCCTTGTCGGATATGGACAATGTGCCATGGATGTTTTTACTCCCTTCGGCTGTATACGAACTGCGATAAGAAGTTATCGGTTAGCTCCTGGAATATTTGGATCAAATTTGGTTGTAGTCAGTAAAATCAAATTCAAGCATCTCCCTTGGGGTCATTGGGAAGTAGAGATACAATGTCAGATCGTCTAGGCCTTGGAAACCCATTAAGGTATGGAAATGATCCAAAAAGTTCATAGGATCAGAACTTTCATGGTTGACATCTTGAACTTGCAAGAGAATTGCTACATCCTAATTTCCCTCGTGAATGGTGATTTGCTTAGGTTGGTCGAGTGTCTGTTTGTACTTCCTTGGAATAGTCATGCTTGATCTTTTTGCTTCTCTCCTCCATCTGGGAGGTGGACGTAATCCTCTTAATGTTGAGGAAGGTCTTCAATACCAAGTGGTTCAGCGAGAAGTGCTAGACCTACCGGCTATGGGCTCTTCTAGGTAAGATGCTGCATGAAGCTTCTTCTCGAGCCGAAGGCTTCCCAACATCTCGAAAATAGCGTGGGTTTTGCCGCTCTAGGCTTTCATCCCGTGTTGCAAGATTTAGTCAGCCTTCTAGCTGTGTCTAGGCCCTGTCGTTTGTGGTCTCTTGGACCTCGAGGTTGTCAAGCCACAGAATCACCTATTTGGTTGGTTGTTTTTCCTTCGGTTCCTTTTCTTGGATACAGAAGTTTGGGAGTTGAAGGATGGAGCCCCCAGTGTGTGTCCCTCTAATCTGTTGTAAATAGTTTGGAGGACATTAGACTTGTGTCCACCTGGGCTATCAGCGTCTCTACGTTTATATTTATGGTCGGACAAGCATTCCCATGGCTACCTTCTGTTTGGTCGTCGTCATGTGAAATGATGTCCTTGAGTGGTAGGTTTATTTAGGTCCTGGTGTTTGCCATGTTTTCTATTGTCAGTTAAGTGGCTTGATTATTGTCTTCCCACTGATAGCGCCAATGATGCATTTTGAGGACTCGAATTATTTTACGAAGTAGGGAGTTGTCTTGTCACGCTTGGGCATCTGAACAAAAATGGGTGCGGTATTCGTAACTCGGAATTTGGATCCTGCATATCACAACAAAACAAACAAGAGGTAAGAGATACATGAGACTCACTCCTCGGTATATCCTTCGATACTCAAGTTAAAAATTTTTCTACTCAGATAAAAAAGACATAAGGAAATTAGTGCGGGAATGTTGAGTTGATGGGAATGAGTATTCTTTTGGAGGGTGATATTCATTTTTGTATACTCAATTAGTAGAGTGACTTTGGTTTTTACACTCGTCAAAGTGATTGTCTTTTGTAGTTGTGTACTCGTTTGGCAGAGTGTCTTTTTTCCTTTTGCAGTCGTCTAACTTTTTTTGTTATCCAAACTTTTCCCTTTTTCTTTGGGGGATAGCTTATATTTATAGTGAGAAGCATCATTTGGTTAGTTGCCCTCTAAATAAATGCATGAACACGGTGCCTTTTAGGTATCGAGGGGCATTACTTACATGTGTAACGGCCACCTTCATTCAGTGATAGGGTTGCTTGATTCCGATTATTGGGATCGGCGTAGCCGCCGCCTGAAGTAGCTCATTATGCGCTAGATTATGATCCTTTCATACTTGTTGGTTCAGGTCATGTTCTTTGGTTTAACCGTTGTACCATTTGCCTCAAAGGTTCAGAGGCATTTTCCATTAGGTCGTCATCATTTGGGCCTCTTACTTGTCCGTGCTCTAGATTTGGCCGACTCGATTCTGGCTGTACCTATCAATATATATATATTAAATGTGTAGTAT